>CAUYQG010004052.1:0-33367 GCA_963574415.1 Tarsius wallacei
TTTGCAAATCAGGAAACTGAGACTCACAGTGGCTCAGAGACCTCGCTGTCTCCACAGATTTTACTGAGAACCAACCATGTTGCTTGAATTTTTCCAGGGCTAGGGCTCCCCAGCCTCCTCCCCTCCACACCAGGGACACCAGGGACTTCCAGTCATGACAACCACCAATGTCCCCAGACATCACCCAGTGTCCCTGAGGGCAGCACCACCTGGGTGAGAAGGACTGGTCTGGGGGTTGAGGGTACAGCAATGACAGTCGTCCCTGATCTCCTGGGCAGCTGACATTGGCGGTAACAGGGGGACAGGTAAGCAAGGACATACAGGAAGCGACACGTGGTGACCAGTGCCATGGGCAGGAATGAAGCAAGCCAAGGGGACAGCGAGGGGGCTGGGAGGCCTCACAGGGACAGTGACATCTGAGCAGAGGCCTGAGGAAGTGAGGACGTGAGCCACACGGCCACCGCTGAAGAGGGGGTGACAGGGAGTGAGGTGACAGGGAACATGTGACAGGGAGTGACAGTGACAGGGAGTGACAGGAATTGAGGTGACATGTGATAAGTGACAGAAAGTGAGATGACATGTGATATTGACAGAATGGGAGATGACAAGTGATATGTGACAAGGAGTGAGGTGACATGTGATGAGTGACAGAAAGTGAGATAACATGATCAGTGACAGAAAGTGAGGTGACACATATGTGACGGGAAGTGAGGTGACATGTGATATGTGACAGGGAGTGAGGTGCCATGTGACAGGAAGTGAAGTGACACATTTGCAAAAATATTTGCCAATCATGTATCTGAAAGGATCTAGGGTCCAGCATATATAAAGAGCACTCACAGTCTAACAGCAGGACGAGCCGGCTGACCCGAGAAGGCCAGAGGCCAGAGGTGGCTTTTTGCAGAGAAGAGTGAGCTGCTGATGAGGATGCCCAGCGTGACTTGTTGCCAGGGAGATGCAAAGCAAAACACCACAAGGCACTGCATCAAGCCCACCAGGACAGCTTGAGGTTTAAAAGATGAAAAACCACCAGCGTTGGTGACGATGTGGAGAAACCGGGACCCTTGTCACTGTTGGTGGGAAAGTAAGATGGCACGGCCACTGCTGAGCAGTTGTTCAAAGAGTTCAACGTAGATTCACCACAGCCCAGCAATTCCGCTCCCAGGTATCACCCAGGATAATTAAAAACAAGTAATTGGGCAAATACGTGGACAGGCGTGTCCACAGCAGCACGATCACAACAGCCACAAGTGCCCACCGAGGGGTGATGAGTCCACACGGCGTGGCCTGTCCACACGTGGAACACAACCCAGTCACGAAATGGAAGGAGGCTCCGACACAGGCCATGGTGTGATCAGACCTTGAAGACGTCACACTCCATGAGACCCAGACATGGAAGGATACTCCATTTATAGGAAACGTCCAGAACAGGACAGGCCACAGAGCCAGGACGTGGATTCGTGGGTACCAGGGCGTAGGAGAAATAGGAGGTGATCCCTGGTTGGGTAGGAGGTGCTTTCATGAGCTGATCCAAGAGCTTGAAATTAGAGACACCTGGCGGTTCCTACAACATTGTGGACACACTACCTGCCCACTGAAATGTACACTGTAAATGATTAATTATATGGCATGGGGATTTCACCTTTTTTTTTGAGTTGGGGTCTCACTGTTTCACCCAGGCTGGAGTGCAGTGGCACGCTCATGGCCACCGCAGCCTTGACCTGCTGGGTTCAGGTGATCTTCCTACCTCCACCTCCCTAGCAGCTGGCACTACAGGTGAATGTCACCATGCCCGGCTAATTTTTTTATTTACTGACGAGACAAGGTCTTGCTAAGTTGCCCAGGCTGGTCTCGAACCCCTGGACTCAGGCAATCCACTCGCCTCCACCTGCCAGAGTGCTGGGATTACAGGAGTGAGCCACCACAGCTGGCCATTTTTGATAGACATTAATAGGAATTTGATATCTATGATCAGATTTAATATCGATTTAGTTTCTATAATTAGAGGAGTAAAGAACTTGCACAAGAACAGACAGACTCATAGAATAGAATTTAAAAATCAAGACACAATAAGCCATTGCCTTGCTAAGCCGTGATGTGGCCGTGTGCTCTTTGAGCTGTGGCCAGGCCATGTTTTCTTAGGCTTTGGCCCCCTCTCCTCCCTTGGGAGGTGAGTCCCATCTTTCTCTCTCTCTGTCTCTCTCCAATTTACTTTCTAAATCAACTATATTTTCTAATCTACAAAATATCAAGAAATAAACCCAATGACATATGGAAAATTAATATATGATAAAGTAATAGCAACATCTTAAATCAGTGGAGGAAAGAAAGACCCCCATGATAAGGGGTGTTGGCATAACAGAAGAACCATCTGGAAAAAGATGCGATTGGACCCACTGCCAAATGCCAGCTGTCAAAAAATAAAAAATTAGGCCAGGCGCGGTGGCTCAAGTCTATCATCCCAGCATTTTGGGAGGCCGAGGCGAGAGGATTACCTGAGTTCCCGGGTTCAACACCAGCCTGGGCAACATGGTGAGACCTCGTCTCTACAATAAATCAAAAAATTAGCCAGGTGTGGTAGCACACACCTGTAATTCTGGCTACTTGGAAGGCTGAGGCAGAAGGATCACCTGAGCCCAGCGGATCGAGGCTGTGGTGGCCGGGAGCATGCCACTGCACTCCAGCCTGGGTGACAGAGTGAGACTCCAACTCAAAAAAAAATTATGAATAAAATTAGAAGAGGCCGGGTGTGGTGGCTTATGCTTGTGGTTCCAGCATTTTGGGAGGCTGAGGTAGGAGGATCACTTGAGGCCAGGAGTTTGAGGCCAGCCTAGATGACACAACGAGACTGCATCTCTACAAAAAATAAAATAATAAGCCAGGCATGGTGGCGCCTGTAATCCCAGCTACTTGGGAGACTGAAGCGAGAGGATTGTCTAAGCCCAGGGGTTCTGGACTGGAGTGAACTGTGCCGACCAGGCGTCTCCACTCAAGTTCAGCATTAATATAGTGACATCCTGGGAATGGGGACTGTCAAGTTGCCTATGGAAGGGTGAACCACTCACATCAGAAACCAAGCAGGTCAAGACTCTGTGCTGATCAAGATGGCATCTGTGAATAGCCATTATACTCCAGCCTGGGCAACACAGCAAGATCCCACCTCTCAAACCAAGTAAATACACACTGGCATAATTTTTTTAAACAGAAAAAAGTATTTCCTCTCTCTGCCCACTGAAGAGGCCTAAACACAATAGCCACAAAACCAGCACTTTGGGAGGCCCAGGCAGAAGGACCGCTTGAGCCCAGGATTTCAAGACCAGCCTGAGCAACATAGTGAGACCTCATCTCTACAAATAAATTCAAAAATTAGAGCAACCCCCTCGGGTCCCCTCCCACTGTGGGAGCTTTTCTGTCCTCTCAATAGATCTTGCTTTAAAAAAAAAAATACCTGGCATAGTGGTGTATGTCTGTAGTCCCAGCTACTCAGGAGGCTGAGGCTGGAGGATTGCCTGAGCCCAGAAGGTGGAGGCTGTGGTGAGCCGTGATTGTGTCACTGCACTCCAGTCTAAGTGACACAGTGAGACCCTGACTCAAAAAAAATTTTTTTAAATAATAATAATTTTAAAATGAAAGCAAGAATTCAAGCTCGGGTCACAGCCATTGGCGCCCTGGTGGTGACTTCAGCACCGCGGACAGCTCCGGGGCTCCCGCCGAGCTGGGATCTTCAGTCGCTGGCAGTTCCAGGCAGGCTTGTTGGTCCTGAATACACCTGTCATCGAACTCCTACTCACCTCTCAGGGCCCCGGTCACTGGGTACCACCCCTGCCCCAAACCAAGAGCTCTCTCCAAGGGCCCCTAAGTCCCAAGACTCCAAAGATTGTCTCTGAATCTGCCAGACCCCTAGGATCACTGCTAGAATCTGTTTGAGCCCAGCCAAATGGGAATTTGTTGGTTTCTTTTTTAAAAAAAAATTTTTTTTAGCCGGGCTCGGTGGCTCAGCCTGTAATCCCGCGCCTTTGGGAGGCTGAGGTGAGTGGATTGCCTGAGCCCGTGGGTTCGAGACCCGCCTGGGCAAGCGAGACTTCATCTCTACAATAAATCAAAAAAATTAGCCGGGCGTGGTAGCGCGCGCCTGTAGTTCCAGCTACTTGGAAGGCTGAAGCGGAAGGATCACCGGAGCCCAGCAGGTCGAGGCTGCGGTGGCCGGGAGCGGCCACTGCACTCCAGTCTGGGCGACAGAGTGAGACTCCAACTCAAAAAATAAATAAATAAAATAAAATAAAGCTTTGGGAAACATACATTTATGGAAGGAATAGAAATATCAGTATGCTTTCAAAACAAAGTAAATCACATCTCCTTTAACAGAAATAAAAATCAATATAAAGCAAAGAAGGAGAAAAAAAAAGAAAGGCAGCAGCTCAGGTTCAAGGAGTGTATTTTAATTCTTAATTGACTTGTGATCATTTTCTGATAATCCGTCCTCTCACACCATTAATTACAACTATTTTAAACAGAAGCCCATTAATTCTGTATTAATATTGCCTTTCTAATGACAAATAGATTAAGAATCGCCTTTCTAATTGCCCTGGACTGATTTCTTCTTTTAGTTATAATGTGCTGCCTAAAGCCTCCTACTTAGGGGCTCTTCCTGGTTCTAAGAACTTTTAAGTGCCTCTCAGCAGCTTCCTTGTTGTAATAAAGGCGTGTGACGCCCACAGTACCTCAGCTGCACACAATTAATCCCCTACCAGGATGCTGCTAGATGAATGATTCAGCAACCTTTCAAAGGGCCTGGCTAATCTTTATGCACAGCCAACATATGTTACAACAAAGTTAATCCAACATGCAACATCAAGAAATTAAGCAGATTTATTCACAGGGGGAAGAAAGCGCATAAGCAAATAGACGGAGGCAGGGAAGAATATGGCATGATCCGCAAAGAGTAGGAACTCTGCCTGGACTGGGATAAAATGTTTTCCTTTACCAAGGCCAGGCAAGTCCTCATGCTTCAAACTAGCATGTCCACACTCCACTGAAATCTGCAGCTTTGGAAGTTAATATTATTTGGAGGAAAAAAAGCTCTGTGGTCAAATAAGTTTGAAAAACAGTGGCCTAATCAAAGTTAAACAGGTTTTGTGCTGACTGCAGGAATTCTTAGAACCTTTAATATTACTAATGTGCAGTGGATCTTCCAGAAGGCTGATAGCAGTCAGCATTTCTCAACCAAAGGTCCTTTGTGGGCATCAGTACATACACATTGTTTAGAAAACAAAAATGATTTAGATTACTGAGTATTTTTCTTGGGGATATACATGTCCTAGGAAAGTGTATAATGCCCCAACAGACTCAGAACAATTGCAATTCGTTGCTTGGGGTCACAGTAGCTGGTGGGCAAATCTCAACTAAACAATTATACTTCTTTGTCTAAAGTTTGGACCTTCCTTTCCATTATAAGGCTTTTGATTATTACTGTCAGGTCCTCTGTAGTCTTGTTTCTCATAATGTGGTCCCTGAACCAGAAATATCGAGATGACTGGGAATTTGCCAGAAATGCAGCATGTCAAGCCCAGGCCCAGACCTCCTGAATTTGAATCTGCTTTTGGACAAGACTACAGGTGGTATTCATGGGCCTTACAGTTTGGGAAGCTCTGCTGTCCACTGCAGCACTGGTTTTCCATGTCAGACTGCAACAGCGTCAACTGGAGGAAAGGGAAGGCAAGAGCCACGCCTGATATTTTGAAGCAGCCTCTTGACCACAGCAATTTTGAACCCCTAGTTTGATAATTTCTGAAAACAAACCATCAAAACACAACAGACATCCTCAGTTTACCACTGGCCTCACCTCTCCTATCAGCCTCAGCCTGTCTTTGAAGCTGATATCATTCCATAGCCATCATCCCCAAGGTGATGGAACAAGGGATGTGGACGAAGAATGGCATCACTTGTATTATTGTGCATTGCTTTTTAAGCCATACAGTTTTTACATTTTGGTGTGACTGTTTTTGTGCAGTATCTGTGACCCACAATCTCCCAAACTGACTGAATCAGAATTTCCTGTCACACTAAACTTTGTGCACGCAATGAATGAGAGTGTTCTTTGAGCTTTGAGCTTTGCAAATAGAGGAAGTAAATTATAGGAATCATGCATTTGGTTTGCCCTAATGGGCTTGAAGCATATGTGCGCTGCATGGTTAAGGATGCTGGACCGAATCTGTGTCTGGGATTAGGTTGCAAAGCTCTTGACTAGGATTATGAGTTCAGGCAATGGTCACAAAACAGTTTTCATCCATGTGAGCAATCTGGGGAGTAAGCCAGCAAGCTTGATCCCATTAACACTGGGCTCTAAGGAGCCTGTCCAATGAGGCAGAGGGAAGCAGATGACCATGGTGGACAAGGAGTACATATATGGCTAAACAATTAGAAAAGGTTTTCCTCTAAAAAAAGAAAAAGAAGAAAGGAGCTGCACTATTTTACTGCAGAAACCAAAGTCCACGTTTATTCTTGGCCACATCAACTAGATGATTAGAATATGGTGAGAGGGGAGGGGAAGAAACGTGTAAAACATTACTGCTTGAAGCATGACCCTGTAGGTTTTCAAAGCCAGATTTTCCAGAAGCCTAACTGATTGGCACAGTCTCAAGCCTCTGTAGGTAATTTAAAGTCCTGAGCTAAATCTGTAGCTTGCCAAGAAGCTGCACATGCAAATCTTATCATTATTAATAATAGATTTGGACCTCTTCCTGTCTGGAACTCCAGTGTGGTATTCAGAGAAACAATTGTGCCATAAGAAGAACTCCTATTTTCTCTAGAGGGAGAGGAACACTGAAGGTAGGAGGTATCAGTGGGTCATCCTTTCCTTCCCACTTGAAAGTCCCCAGTTTCCCACATCCCCATGGTCTGTGGTTGCTCTTGAAAGGATTTTGCAGTATTAGTTCTGCCCTGTGAGCATAGCTACCCCTTGGGAATCCCAAGGACCCAACCAACTTAGGATGTTCAAGATATAAAAGCAGCACTTTTTCTTGATAAACTGAGGGAAAAGTACCTTTATAGAAGAGCTTGCTGGAAAGGCTGTCTATGTTCTATTCTGTTTTGTTTCCTATCTGATCCTTTATTAATACCCATGGAAGAAAAGAAAACAATCCTTAAGCTCTGCCCTTAATTTATTTTTTAGAATCCCTTCTTTGTAGTAGGTCGCCTGAATCATCACAAACTTAGCCATGCATAATTGCCCAGCAATTCAGATGGCAATGATTTAATTTTACTTTTTTTTTTTTTTTTTTTTGAGTCAGAGTCTCACTCTGTCACCCAGGCTGGATAGCACTATCACGGCTCACTGCAGCCTCCACTTCCTGGCTTAAGAGATCCTTCCGCCTCAGACTCCTGAGTAGCTGGGACTACAGGTATGTGCTACCACACGCAGCTAATTTTATTTTTGATATTATTGTAGAGATGAGGTCTTGCTATGTTACTCAGGTTGGTCTCAAACTCCTAGGCTCAAGATTCTCCCGCCTTGGAACCCCAAATTGCTGAGATTACAGGCATGAGCCATCACACCCTGCCCTATTGTTTGAGACATCTCAGGATGCAAACTCTGGGCAGTAGTCAGATTGCATATGTACAACATGGTCATGGACTCTGGTCACTGGTGCAGACCAAGAAGTTCTCAGACAATTATAAGACAGTGGGATTGGTACCAAGATCCAGTTTACATACGATGGTGATGAAGCACAGAGGTGTGCCCCTCATCTGGGGTAATCAGGGAAATCTTTTTTTAAGTTTAGACTTAAAAATAATAATGAGTCACCTAGGAAATCAAGGAAGAAAGGACATTCTAGACCAAGGACAAAGCCTATGGGAAAACAAAGAGAAAAAAACTTAGCATATTCACAAACAACCAACTCAGTAAGTCTGGAGAAAAGGGTGTGCAGGAAAGACAGGAGGTAAAGAGAGGAAAGCAACATATGGGTATATGAGCCTAAAGCCAAAGGGCCTTGTAAGTCAAGTAAGGAGTGTGGATCTCATCATAGGGTCTCAAGAACTTAGAGTATTTGGCATGGCCATGTCCAGCCATTTGAAGAATGTGTGACACTGGAGACAAAAGGGCCAGTACAAGAGCCATTGGCATGGGTACAAAAGGCAGGCAGTGAGCATGGAAACAGTGGGAGATGGACTAAGGCTAAGGAGTGTGAATCCCTGGGAAGTTTTGCCTTCATTTAGGATACAGGCTCAGTGGAACATGCTGGCCTCAGGGATGACAGCTCCCACACAGATTGGCCCCATCTCCCAGGAATCCATGCCTACAGGATGTCATATCCCTGTCTCCTTGAGGCTTCTGGCCATGGTGTTAGCTGTGATATTAAGTTCCCTACAATCCAGGAAAATGTCAGCTACTTGGACCCTCTGACCACAACACAAACCCCCACAACTCTTGCCTCTGCAGGTAGACTCAAAGAGAAAAGTCTCAGTCCTGAGAGCCTCTTGGGTATTAGAGATTTCCCCTCAAAGGGCTTAGAGTTTAATTGCCTGCCCTTGTGCCCATTGAGCACTTGAGGACTGGTCTTTCAGACCAGCAATCTAAATCATATCAAGCAAGAAGCTTCAGGGAAAGCTGGTCAAAGTCAAGTCCCTGGTAGGGAAATGTGCTACTTCATCAACATCATATGTTTCCTAGAGAGGAACATTCGACCATGTTTCCCTATTGTCCACCACCGCCAGCACCACCCATGTGTAGACAAGTGTTCTAGGATCAGTGAGAGATTGTAAAAGAAGGAAAAGACACAGTCCCTGTCCTAGAAAACTAATCATTTACTTGGGAAAAACAGACCATTCACAGATGTACAAAACAACTTAAAAACACATTGACAGAGAAACGTAATCAAAAGCATAAGTGGAAGAAACCACTTCCTGAATGGAAACATATCGTCACAGCATGTTCTGAGTATGCAGGACAAAGAAAGCCTCCCTTTCAAATTTGATCATGTATTTCTGTGTAGATTTTACCCTGTTCTAGAAGAGTTTTGAGGAAATTTACAAGAATACATAGACAGAACTAAAATCTGGAAATAAAATACAAAACTCAGACCAAGGAAAATAGGAACACAAAAATGTCAATCAGAAGTCAAATCATGTGTTATAGTTCTGGCTTCAGATCTAGGTCTTCTTTTTCCTGATGAAAATAAGGACATGATATGTTATGTAGTTCCAGTGATCAGATATATCAGACAGTTAGAGGAGTATTAAATTTGAAAAACTTGACAACTGAAAGTGTGGTCCTTGGACCATCAGCATGAGCATCAAGAGGAAGCTAGTTAGGTATGAAAAAGGCTATCCACTTACCTCAGCCTCCCAAAGGCGCAGGATTACAGGCTGAGCCACCGATCCCGAGTGGCAAAGAGTTTTTAGACATGATCACAAGCCAATTCCAGACCTACTGAATAAGAATCTGCATTTTAAGAAAAATCCCTGGTGCTTCATATGCACATTAAAGTTTGAGACACTGTTCTAAAAGTCATCTTTCACCTGGAATTTCATACAGGAGAGCTTGAGTAACAAAAAAGGCAATGGATCCACAGGGGTTTTTACAAAAAAAAATGTAGAAACTGAATATGTCTGTGTTTTAACAGTTTTTTGAAATGGCAGAGGATATAATAATAAAACTAAACCTAAGGCAAAGAGTTTTTATTTATTTTTATTTTTATTTTTTTTGAGTTGGAGTCTTACTCTGTCACCCAGACTGGAGTGCAGTGGCCGCTCCCGGCCACCGTAGCCTCGACCTGCTGGGCTCCAGCGATCCTTCCGCCTCAGCCTTCCGAGTAGCTGGAACTACAGGCGCGCGCTACCATGCCCAGCTAATTTTTTCACTTATTGTAGAGATGAGGTCTTGCCAAGTTGCCCAGGCGGGTCTTGAACCCGCGGGCTCAGGCTATCCACTTACCTCAGCCTCCCAAAGGCGCAGTATTACAGGCTGAGCCACCGAGCCTGAGTGGCAAAGAGTTTTTAGACATGATCACAAAAGCACAACTCATAAAAAGAAAATTGGGTGAATGGGACTTCATCAAAATGTAAAACTTTTTCTCTGTGAAAGACCCTGCTAAGAGGATGAAAGATAAGCTGCAGTTTAGGAGAAAATATTTGCACCAATATATTCAACTAAAAACTAATATCGAGACTATAGAAAGAATCCTTCAAACTCAACAACTTAAAAAATCCAGTTAGAAAATAGGCAAAAAGAATGAGTAGACATTCATTGAAGAAGTGATATAAAAGGCATGTGACCACATGGAAAGATGTTCAACCATGTAAGCCACTAAGGAAATGCAAATTAAAACCATGATATACTATCACCACACATTCATTAGAACAGCTAAAACAAAAAAATAGTGATCACACCAAACGCCGGTGAGGATGTGGAGAAACCATATTTCTCATACACTGCTGGTAAGAATGCAAAAACAGTACAGCCACTATGGAAAATAACTAGACAATTTCTTACCAAAGTAAAAACGTACTTACCATACAACCCGGCACACATTCTCCTGGGCGTTTATCCTACAGAAATGGAAAGTTACAGTCACACAAAAACTTAAACAAAAATGTTCACAGCAGCTTTATTCATAATACCCAAAGTAAAGACAACCCAAATGCCCTTCACTAGGTGAATGGCTAAATAAATTCCAGTATATTTGTACAATATAATATCACTCAAAAACAAAAAAGGAACTATCAAGACACAAAACAACTGAGATGGAGCTTAAGGGCATCATGCTTAGGAGAAAAAATTACATCCTATATGATTCCATATATATAATATTCTCAAAATGACAAAATTTTAAAGATGGAGAACATATGTGTGGTTACCAAGGGACAGGGACAGAGCCAGGGTTATAGGTATGACTCTATAGGGATAACATGAGGCGGTACCTTGTAGTGATGAAAGAGTTCACACACACACACACACACACACACACACACACACACACGCACACAAAGTGAGCCCATGTAAAAACTGAATAAGGCTTTAGTCTAGTTAACAGAACTGTACCAATGTTAACTCCCTGGTTTTGATATTGTTTAAGTCATAAAAGATGTCACCATTGAGGGAAGCTGAGTGATGAGTTCAGGAGACTCTATAATATTTTTGCACCTTCCTGTAGATCCATACTTACTTCAAAATAAAAAATTAGTCAAAAAAGCCTAAAGATGATTAGGCCTAAACCAGAATAATGTGATTTAATGCCACAGATGTGTTGGCAATACAGCTTTTTAGAAAAATAAAATAAAACTTAGTCTTTACCAATTTCCATAGTGTAATTACTACCACTGATTTGTGGGTGGCTAATTTCAAGCTACCAATAGGATGACCACTGGTTTACAAAATTCCTGTATATGAGGGGGAACCCAAAAAAAACCCAGAATTGATTTATTAAAAATTGTATATTTATTACATATTTAAACTTCAGTCACCTCAAAGTACTCTTTGTTTGATGCAGTACACTTTTGCTTTTTCCACTGATTAAAACAGTTTTTGAACTTGTCAAATTTGATGCCTGTTAGTGCTTCTGCTGTTTTTGTTTTACCTCTTCCACATAGGCAAAATGCTTCCCTTTGAGGACTTTTTTCATCTAGGGAAACAAAAAAAAGTCACAGGGGCAAGATCAGTTGAATAGGGAGAGTGGAGCATAGGAGTCATGCCATTTTGGGTCAAAAATCACTGAACACTCAGCACGGTGTGGGCAGGTGCGCTCGTAAATCACCCATCATGAAATAGGCAAAGGTGTTGAAACAATCTCCAAACACAGCCTCTGACAACAACACTAACCGGTACGCTAATGCTGATGGGTTCCTAGAACACCTAACTAGCAGGGTAAGCCTGTACTACAAGGGGCTTGTCCTCCAAAAAATGATTCCAGGTTTTTTGGAGTTCCTTATATTGGCTTTCAAAAGTCAGAACCAGCTGCAGTACACCACTGCTTTCTAATAGTTGGATTTGATCCTTGGACCACCTTCATCAGATTCACCTGGTGGAACTTATTAAAAATTCACATTTCTGAGACCTCAAACCAGAACTACTGAATCAGAATCCTGAATGTTCAACAGGGCTTGTACATCTGTAATAAGTTCGTTAGCTTATATTTATGCTCATTAGAAGTTGAGCATCACAAATAAGGGGAACAAATGGCAATCACAGCTCTCCAATGACCCAGTTACATGAAGCATAGAGTAGCAGACAGAGCAGCAAACCAGTCTCCCCTATATGCAAAGAAGACTTGGAATTTCGCATGAAATTTTTGTCACCATCTAGTGAAAAGAGGGAGTCAAAGGTTGACTACTTCGTGGGTTATTAAAGCTAAAGCTCCTCTAAACTCCTAAGTATGATGACACTGCTTTCCATAAGTGGTTTTTGCCTCCAACAAGAGTTTCAGTATGCTTTCTACTCAATCTTGCTAAGAAAATCTAGAGTCCAATTCAACTCTTATGGATAAGAACTTCTAAAAAAAAAAAAAGCATCTAACATTTATTTTTAACATTTGGTCTAATTCAGAGGTTCCCAACTTTGAGTGCACATTGAAGTCATGTGAGGAGTTTTTAAAAATACTGGCTGGGTGCAGTGGCCCAAGCCTGTAATCCTAGCACTTTGGGAGGCCGAGGCAAGAGGATTGCCTGAGTCCAGAGGTTCGAGACCAGTCTGGCAACTTGGTGAAACTTCGTCTCTACAATGAATCAAAAAACTAGCAGGACATGGTAGCGCATACCTATAGTTCCAACTACTTGGAAGGCTGAGGTGGAGGGATCACATGAGCCCAGCAGGTTGAGGCAGCAGTGGCTGTGAGTGTGCCACAGCACTCCAGCCTGAGCAATAGGGTGAGACTCCAACTCAAAAAAGTATATAAATAAATAAAAATAAAAAATACTGGTGCCTGGTCCTCCCCCCAGAGATTTCATTGATGTGGGATGTGGCTAAGGCATTAGAATTTAAAACTCCCCGGGTGATTCTAATGTACAACCAGGGCTGAGAACCGCTGCCTACTTCTCACTGAATTCGGTTCACTGCTATACTTTGTTTACTTCAAATGAAAATTTTATTCTTTTTGAATAGATAATAAATTTAAAATTTCATAAGACAAAAAAAATATAATGAAAAGTCTTGTTCCTACCCTGCTCATGTATCCCATTTTTACCCTACACCTACCTACACATTTACATAGGTATTTTCTTTCAGAATTTCTTTGTGCAAATTCTATATATGCAAATATTTGTGTGTAATATATTCCTCTCTTCATAAATAAATTCCAATAAGACAATATAAGGCTAAAAACATACATAGATATACAACATATTATATGTGAATATAGCTGTAGATAATACATATATGTTTATAAATATTCATATTTGCACAAATAAAATTCCAGGGAGACAATACAAAGCTATAGATACACACAGAGATACTTCATATATTGAATATATAGATATACATAGATATGTATATTTCTAGCCTTATACTAGCTTCCTAGAATTTATTTTTTATAATAAGCTGAACAATGAGTTTATATTTGTTCTTATGCTTACCTGAATTTAGTTTATCCAAGCATAGTTAAGCACTGATGTTTACTCAGTCATAGTTCTACAAATTGCAATCACACAGGGCAGGGAAGAAGAGCTTAGAACTCCAGCAGCAAATATCATACTGGTGTGTGGTGTGTGTGTGTGTGTAAGGGGTGTGTGTATATGTATGCGTGTAGTTTGTTTACACTAGTTCCTGAGTAAACATAAAATTAAGTTTCTGAACCTGGAAATCAGAGGGAAAAACTCCACATTCATTTATTCCTCTGAACTGATGGTTAGAAAATAAACATCACTCTACCTGTGACAGCCCATTGGTTGTATCCACATTTTTACATCTCTCAGTAACAGTCAGAAAAAAAAAATGTTCTTCTGAGTCACCATCTGTTATTCTTGAACCCTAAGCAAGAGATATTGAAGGTCACAAGTTGGTACAGTTATTGTCTCCAAACAAGTTTTGTAAAGCTCATATGGTGTTATTTTTTCTCAGATTGAAACCAGCCAGCATCTCCAAAGTTGAGAATTTTCATATAAAAACACAGGTTTCAGTCTCCAACTTTCAGGCTCCACACTCTGCTGAATGTGAGTAGGGCTGTGTCCCTTACACAGGTTACATGTGGTCTAGAGCTTCGCAGTCCACCAGCCTCCCTGTCACTCTGAGTGTACAACTGTTCTCATACAACCATTTCTGTTACCTGCCAGGCCCACGGCAGGCTTCTGAGCCTCCTCCACTCTTCATGGGAGTTTTAACTACAGAATTCATTCTCATATCGTATTAAGTCAATACTCAATAGTGAATATCTAATAGACCAGTAAGTACCAGGCACGAGACAATGTTCCCAGTCTGCCCTTTTCACTCAAGTCTTTGCTCAGGTCAACATTGACCCCACCAGCCTGTTCCAGGTTCCTCCATGTTTACAATACCCAGAGGGTCAAATCCTAGTTGCAGTGACAAACTCCAATAGCTGGAGCAGTTTTTAAAATTCCCTTTGAGGATGCTTACACGTGCCACTCCTGGGCTGATTTAACACCAGGCCTTGGCATCTAATAGCCCTTGGTGATTAATACCAGTCATTTGTCCAAAGTTAACAGCCCCGAGTGACAGCTATAGATAAATTAACAACATTAGAAAAACACTAAAGCCAGCATTTATAGAGTGGGTCATTGAAGAATATGATAGCAATATAGATTGGCTGTGCTTATAATACACTATTAATGAATTTTATATGTTGAAGCCATTTTTACCCCGTACCTTTTTAATTGTTCTGAAGTTGTCCATATTTATCTTGATTAAAAAATAAGCCAACTCCTAGAGACATTAATGGGTTTTATGTGCTTAGAAGTGAATATTATAAGCAGATGGAGGAAGTGAGTGGGGGTGGGGAGGAGAGGGCAGGGCATTGTATTTCTATCCGAGCACTTTGTTACAATGAGTCCAAGGTGTTGAGTAATGGACTGCTATAAATTAGAGGACTGTTTACCTCATAATGTCTGCCAAAGAAGTGTAGCCAGAGTTGGGCTTTGCCTTTTCTCTCCTTAGGCCTGTACCTTGTTAAAGAGATACGCTGTGGTGATGTAAATATGGCTACGCACTGTAGCTTTAAACCCTGCCCACTATGTTACAGGATCATGTATAAGGAGTTAGTGTTTAACTCCTTTTTGGACTTTGTTATCTTAGCACGAACATTTAAACTTCTCCTGTGAGGGTCAACAGAGAGTACAGGTATCATTTCTGAAGTGCAGATGTTAATTTATTCCATTTTTCTGGGATAAAACAATAACATTATTTAGAAAGTTGCAGGGATGGGAGAAGCCTAATCCTCATATTTTATGGATTAGGAAATTGTGACCAGAGGGGTTAAATATACTGAGCCAGAAAGGCAGGGTGTGACGGAGGTGCTTAAAGGCCACCCACCTCATTCCCCCAGCAGCTCAGGGCCTCTCCTCCCTCAATATTCCAACATCCTCCCACTACATAGGAAGAAGTAGGAGGCAGCATCAACTTCATTGCATCCAGTTGGGAGTTACCTGATATAGAAAGTTGAGACAATAAAACATGCATTTTATGATCAATTTTGGTGCTCTGCACATTTCTCCCTGTAATACATCTCCCTTCCGGAGGGAGCAACCAGGTTCCAGCAGGGTATTTAATAAGACTTTCTGAATCTGTTGTTTTGAGAACTACCAAGACTAGATAACCCCTTGTTTATCCCATTTCAAGTGGCCACCAATGGTCTAAGAATAAAACCAATGCTGAACTTGCTCAAAAGAGCTCCTGTATCTCAGATTTCTGACTCTGCCTAGAGTATCTTCTGTTACTGACTTGCTCTGTGACTTTGAGTTGCACGTGCTCAGGGTCTGTTTCTCTAACTTCAGCCACAGGATGATGGATTTAACTCAGAAGATCATTTTGGTGACCGAGCCCTCACAGTTGGTGGACCACCCAAGAGCTGAGATGGCAGCTGTGATGCGAAGGGGGCTGTGAAACCAAGGTCACTTCCCACTGAGGAAGAGTCTTCTAACAAAGAACTTGGCCAAGGCCACACAATGGGTTAGTGGCGGGCTGGGACAACAACCAGACCTCCTCCGGTGCATATCACACAGAGCTCTGGCAGAAGTCCCTAGCCTTGTGTGAGGTGATACTTATTATCAGTGTCGAGAAGCAGTGAGGACTGGGAGAAAAACTAGAGGGAAAGTCAGGAGACTCGGTTCCCACTCTATTGCTATCTACTGTGGGACTCTGGTCATATCTCATACCCCTCAGTAAAGTGAGTGGACTGCTCAAGACAATGAATGAGCACCTAGAGACTTTCCTACTTCAAACAAGCCCTCCTGGTTCCTCAAGTAAACGCCTAGACCCACTGGGGCATGAAGCAGACTGTGTCAGACAATAGACCAGAGGGGCTACTTAGAAATGGGGCCAAGCTAAGCACTTGCTTAGTGTCAAATTAAACTAAATTTGGCCTGAGGCAGCCACAGTACCTTGAACTGCAACCTAAATTAGTATCTAAACACAGTGAAAGCTTAACTAGTAGTATACTTTTTGTAACAAATTCCTGAGTCTCAGCCCATCACAGCAGAGCGTTTTGGCCAATCAGAGGTTGCCAGCTGATCACACCACACCCAAATAAGGCAAATCCAGCTGTAACCAATCAAGCTGTTCTAGACCTCGCTTCCATTTTCTGTCTGTAAATGCTGCCTGCAGGAAGGAGCTCTCTGAACTTCTCCTGGTTCTGAGGGCTGCTTGGTTCACAAATTGTTCTTTGTTCAGTTAAGCTGTTTAGTTTGTCTAAAGTTTTTAAGCAATTCTGTCTTCTCAAGCACTAGAGGGCATAATGAAATGCCACATGCAACACTTTCATAGCCTGTAATGGAACACCAATAATGTGCTCTCTCTCAACATACGCTGTGATTGTTAAAGGAGAAAAGGAAGGTTGGTTGATGAGTCCTTGAGCAGGATGGCAGATGGGGTGCTTCTTGCTCCTCAGACATATCTTTCACTGCAGCCTCCCAGAGAACCACAGGGAAGGAAATGGAAGAGAGCAGACACGTGACTATAGCAAGCCGCAAGCCTGAAGATGCTGAAGGGTGGCATTTCTGTGAGACCTGGGCCAACCCAACTAGATTAACTCCTGTGAGGAAACAGGTGCTTCAGCACTGGTAAAAATAACAAAAGGGAACAGAGTTGGCTCCTCTTACCACCTGGATGGCAGAACTGAGATTCAACCCTGAATTTTTCAAAGACTTAAGTGAAAAACTGACATCCAGAAGGTATTAATAGGGCAGAGATGGAGAGGAGTAGAGAGGAATTAAAGCCAAGGAAAAATAAAAAATAATAAATGAAAGAGATTTTTTTAAAAATGAATAAATAAGCAATTAACTTTTCATGAAATCATGGATGAGAACTGAGAAACACACAAGTACAATGCCAAGGGAACCAAATGATAAGGAACTCCCCAAGACCCTGGGTGCCAGAGAAGTCCCATCTATATTTAGGCCAAATTAAGGGCTCTCAGACTCCACCCTCTATACCAGCAGGAATTCCCCTCTCCAAATAGTTAAATGCTCCCTAGGGATACCGGCCTTAAAAATCACTCTCTCACCATGTAATTAGGTCATTTGCACATGTTTCCTTGTCTGTTGTCCCAAGTTCCCCCATTAGACTGTCAATTTCCTGAAGGAGTGGATCGCCTCTGCTTGTCCACTGCTCCTGGACCTACGAAGACAGTGCTAGTCCTCAATAAGCATTTGTGAAATGAGTGGTTGAATAAATGAATACACAAATGAATGAATGAACAGTCACCCACATGCTGCTGCCTAAGACTCCTACCCCAGCTGCCCCTACCCCCACCCAAAGCTCTGTTACTGATCTCCTTGTATCAAATCTTTCTGCAATGCATCCTGTGGTGAATTCAGGATTCTGGGATCTCCACTAACTGGACTGGGAACTACATGGTCCTTCTGTGCCTGTGTTGTGCTGGGGACTAGCCCTGCCTCCAGGGCTAAGCCTGCCTTCCTAACCATTCACTGTAAATGGCCTCCCTGGGACTGTTGTTCCTTCATACCATCTATCCTTAGATAGCACTGCCTTAAATCTGTGCCACGTATTTTTATAACCTAAGTGTGGTAGGGACGATGGTTCTGATTTTAGTTCCCTTTATGGAAGAAGTTCCTGATGGCTTCTCCAGGTCTCACTGGCATCTAAGACCTAAAGGAAAATGGAGAAGATGAGATAGAGGCAAGGGCTGACTCCACCCCCAGTAGCACCTGAGTCCCAGTCTGTGGTTCAACCAAAACAAATGTTTTATGATAGTAACACCAGGATTTCTGGAGACAGTAAGCCAGAGAAACTGAAAACAGTCCTCTGAGAGAAACAGGGGTCACATTGCCCTAACAGCCACTACTCACACAGGAGAGTAACAAAATAAAGTGGGTAACAACAGTGGGCTTTAGACAGCATGCTGCTCTGGCTGAGGGAGGACAGGAGGTGTGGTTTCCGGTGTCACCTATCACATCACTTATTTCCACATTCTGTAATGACCTGGGCAACAGAGAAAATGGTCATATCCCTATCCAGTAAGATGTACCAATAAAGCCGGGCTCGGTGGCTCAGCCTGTAATCCCATGCCTTAGGAGGCTGAGGTGAGTGGATTGCCTGAGCCCGCAGGTTCGAGACCCGTCTGGGCAACGTGATGAGATCTCATCTCTACAATAAATCAAAAAAAAAAAATTAGCCGGGTGTGGCAGCGCGCACCTGTAGTTCCAGCTACTTGGAAGGCTGAAGCGGAAGGATTGCTGAAGCCCCAGCAGGTTGAGGCTGCGGTGGCCGGGAGCGGCCACTGCACTCCAGTCTGGGTGACAGAGTGAGACTCCAACTCAAAAAAAAAAAAAAAAAAAAAGATGTACCAATAAGAAAACACATTTCCATTCATTGAATTCAACCTGCAATAAAAATGATATCACTAAAACAGTAGGTTGTCCCATTTCTGGTGTCTTCAAAGGGACTCTCAATTTAGGAATCCCGTCCCCCCACCTCAGTATTAAACAAATTGAGTAGAACAAAGAGTAAACACGAGTAACAAAAATATCACTGTTACTATTGGTAGAGTCCAGATTGGAGTGCATTTCTTAGTGTGAGGCCTCAGTAAGTTTGCTAACTAAATCCCAGAATTAAGCAGTCTTAGCCACATAGTGGCGGACCAAACAGACCTCTCCTTCACTCCCCCACCCTGCAAGATGGTAAGGGCCTGTGCTCTGGTTAGCTTTAGGCACAAATAGCTCTAGTTTTCTGTAGACAGCGTGCCCTGGTATTTCAAACTTGGCAATCACGTAAAGTTACTTCACCTATTCAAAGGCAAAGGAGCAAAAGGGTCAACAGAAGCCACTTAATCTAGGAAAAATTCTCTTCCCTGCAAGGAAAGAGGAAGAAACATTTCCCACTATTCTTGCCCTGTCTCACAAATCTTGCCTTGTCTCATAAATCTCTGACTGTCTTTGACTGAGAAGGGCTCTGGCCTAGAAGCCCTTCTCTTTGCTTGTCTTGTGGACTTGGGCAGCTCACTTAAATTCTCTGGTCACTGGTGTCTTCATCTGTAGCAACAAAATGATGGATTTGGGCTAGATGGCCACAAAGTTTTTTTAGCTCTAATAGGCTGCAAATAACATGGGCTTTTCTCACCTTTCAGCCATATTGGAATTCATTCAGCAGAGAAAGAGCAACCAGGGAGTTGATTTTACCCTACTACCTCCCTCAAACAATGCTTTAGCCCACCTAGGGCTTTACTCTAAGCAGGAAGATCAAACAGCTCACTCTGCTGACCAAGTGTCCTCATAATCCTTCTCCTCTGAAAGACCTGAGCCCATCCTGCTACACCAGCAGGATATGATACCATGAGATGGTATGGAATGACATGTTTGCTTCTTCTTGCCTCCTGGCATTGCCTCTCATGACAACATGAGCCCATGTTGCCCATTGTGGGTCAGGACACCAGGTTCAGTAGGCTCAGATATGATTCCCTCTCCCTGTTGTTTTCAGGAGCATTAGTTATATGGGTATTCCTTTGGCATGATCCATTGAGTTTTCAAGCAGCAAGATTTTATTTTCCTATTTAAACTAAAGCTCCTACTAGGAATTTCAGTTTGTTTGTCTTTTTCTTTTTTTCTTTTTTCTTTTTTTGTTTTGTTTTATTTTTGAGTCGGAGTCTCATTCTGACACACTCACGGCTACTGCAGCCTCGACCTGCTGGGCTCAAATGATCCTTCCGCCTCAGCCTTCCAAGTAGCTGGAACCACAGGCACGCGCTAATTTTTTGATTTATTGTAGACGAGGTCTCACCAAGATGCCCAGGCTGGTTTTGAACCCCTGGACTCAGGAAATCCTCTTGCCTCCACCTCCAAACATGTTGGGATTACAGGCATGAGCCACCGCACCCAGCTAGGTGTTTCAGTTTCAAGAACTGAGGTAATAAGTGACTAGTCATTCATTCTTGTCCTATCACTGGTCTTACACAAAATGCCATTAACAATTCATTCTACGTAACATGATATTAAAATAATGTTCTTGGGCTTGGCTCAGTGGCTCAGCCTGTAATCCCAGCACTTTGGGAGGCTGAGGCGAATGGATTGCCTGAGCCCATGGGTTCTAGACCCGCCCAGGCAACTTGGCAAGACCTCGTCTCCACAATAAATCAAAAGTTAGCTGGGCATGGAAGTGCACACCTGTAGTTCTGGCTACTTGGAAGGCTGAGGCAGAAGGATCGCTGGAGCCCAGCAGGTCGACGCTGGGGTGGCCATGCGCGTGCCACTGCACGCCCGCCTGAGTGAGACTCCAACTCAAAAAAAAAAAAAAAAAAAAGAATGTTCTTGTCTCTGTTTCTATCTCAGATGTGTGTGTGTGTGCATGCATGTGTATGTAAGTGCATGTGTATGTGTCCTTTGCACTCTGGAGTTGGTTTCTTCTTGAGGAGTGGGTATACATTTATAATCTGAAAATGATTTATAACTGAAAAATGCATATTGACTTTGTCTTACAAAGTGCAGAAAGTAAAACTCAGCCAAATATTATTCTTTAGTAGAACTATGAAGAATATCATCTGCCTCTAATTGATTTTAAGATGCAAGGATTTATCAGAACCTGGGGGAAGTATGGTTGGAAAATATCATATATTTATCAAATGTGGACATGTGTTGCAAAAGGCTGAGAAATAACTACATCATCTGAAATGGATAACTAAACATTTTCAGGAAATTGACTTTTTGCATGACATTGACAAGGTTTCACATGATATTTCAGCTGTTTGGGAAATATCTCACTACTTTCACCACTGTCCATTTCTACCCAAATTCAGGTGCAGCACTTTGCCTTCAAAATCACTGCTCAGTTGGGTGCTGCCTATATCAAGGGATTTAACAAGTATCCTGTGCTATTGCAAAGGGGCAGCCAGCAAGAGGGGAATCAGGCACGTAAAGGGCAGGCTGAACAATGCACAGTAGTTGCTCAGCCGTTTGTTGAAGGAAGGCCCTTAGCACATGGCAACAAGACTAACAGCATCTCTACTTAAGGGGGAACATTGTACAGTGCTGTACTCATTAGGAGAGCAAGATACGGTCTATGATAAATGGTTCACCTTCCACAATGCTCCCAGGCATGCTCACAGATTATGAAGAGCACGTCCCTCCAGCCATGAGCAACCCAGCTAGGCACTGTAGTCCCTGCCTCCCCAATTTCCACAAAGATCGAACCTTATATCGCTTGTGCTGCCCACTCCACACACAGAATCACCTTCTTCTAGCATCCCAAGGTAGCATGACTCTTCCATAATATCTTTCTGGTCTGTTGTTAAAGCTTAAACTTGGCACTATGTCTCCCTTGGACGTTTCCTTTTGATTCTCAATTGGAAAGTTGTTTGTTTTGTTTTAAAGGAACATTTGGTCTGTTTTTCTCTCTTTTCATTCCCACTGTAACAATTTCAATTTAAGATGATGTTGATATGAACGACTGATGAAAGCACAAGTTTTGAGAAATGAGAGAAAGAAATGCAAAGAGATTACTATCTTAAGAGTAGTTCAGTGAAGTCATATGTTTCAAATATGTTTTACCTATTTATCATTTAATTTGTGTGTATGATTGCAAATTTTTGCTGTTGTTTCTTTTTTGATAAAAATTTCCCTTTTAATCTTTTTTTTATATAGTAGAGTATATTTTTGGAATCAGGTCTGTGTTTTTTAAGTTTCTTATTGTATACTAAACAGGATTTTCCCTTTCCATTTAAAAAAAAAACCACTGTGGTAGTGAATTTTTAAATTCACCATTTCTCTGTCACTTAGTCCTGCAAATAATCTCTCGATTCACAGAATAAAAGTGCTAAATTCTCACTTTCTCATCTTCCCTTGCAGCAAGAGTAGTATGTGGCCCACCCCTAGCCAATGAGAGAAAAATAGAGACTGGGGGACTTTGGGGAAAGATTTCCCTCTCTTACAAAGTAAGAGATCCGGCCGGGCTCGGTGCTGAGCCTGTAATCCCAGCACTTTGGGAGGCCCTGGCGAGTGGATTGCCTGAGCCCACGGGTTCGAGACCAGCCCGGGCAACTTGGCGAGACCTCGTCTCAACAATAAAATAAAAAGTAGCCAGTTTTTCATGGTAGCGCATCTGTGGTTCCTGCTACTCGGAAGGCTGCGGCGGAAGGATCGCCGGAGCCCAGCAGGTTGATGCTGGGGTGGCGGTCACCGTGCATGCCACTGCACTCTAGCCTGGGCAAAGTAGTAAGACTCCAACGAAGGAAGGAAGGAAGGAAGGGAGGGAGAGAGGGATGCAGGGAGGGAGGGAGATCCACCAAAGAATGCCCTTTCACCGGCCTTGTTACCTCCTTCCTCCTTCTTTTTGGAAGCAATTCTTATATAAACGGAATGCTTGGAGCTGGGCAGCCATTTTGCTTCCATGAGAGAATGTAACTGAGGACAAAAAGTCAAACTGACAAGAACAGCAAGGCCAAAAGATAGAAAGAGCCTTGAAGACACTGCTGAGCCCCTGAATCAACTTGCAATCCATTTCCTACAGGATTCTTGTGAAATGACATAAACAAAAACCTTCATGTGTTAAGACATAGTGACTTAGATATTTTGTGACTTGCATATAAAAACAATCTATCTAATACTCCCATATTTTCTTTTAGTTATTTTGTGTGCGTGTGTGTATGTGTGTGTTGTTTTGTTTTGTTTTGTTTTGGTTTTGTTTTTGTTTTTTTAGAGTCAGCGTCTCACTCCGTCGCCCAGACTGGAGTGCAGTGGCCGCTCCCAGCCACCGCAGCCTCGACCCGCTGGGCTCCGGCGATCCTTCCGCCTCAGCCTTCCGAGTAGCCGGAACTACAAGCGTGCGCTACCACGCCCGGCTAATTTTTTGATTTATTGTAGAGATGAGGTCTCGCTTGCCCAGGCGGGTCTCGAACCTCAGCCTCCCAAGGCGCGGGATTACAGGCTGAGCCACCGAGCCCGGCTGTATGTGTGTTTTATTTTATCCAAATACACCTAGAATTTGTTTTGTTTTCTGTTGTAGAGTTTGTTTGTTTGGGAATGGTTAATGAATTTCCCATGAACATTTATTCAATGATTCATAATGTATATAATGTTATGAAATGTCACCTTTGTTATATATTAAAATCTTATTCATACTAGGATTGCATTATGCACCAAATTCCTCATTACTAAAATTATAATGTTAATAGTACTTGCCCTATAAAATTGAGAGAAAATGCTTATAAATTTTTAAGCCCAGGTTCTGGCGCATAGTAAATATAAAATATTTGGTAGCTATTTATAACTCATTGTCATTCTATTACTACAAGATTTCTAGCTATAAGCATCTTCATTGGTTTTATTGTCTTTGTTTTCTGTCTTTGGCTGCATATTTTTATTATATACTGCATTTTATTCTAATGGTGATAAGACTTTTATTCTAAGGTCTGGGATTTCAGACCAATGTTATTATAATTAAATATTATTTTCTTTTAAATATATTCTGCTTCAAGACCAATTTTTGACATTTGTATTTGGTTTGGAAACCAGATTGAACAACTTATTCAGACTTAAATTCCTGTGTATTTGCTATAAATGCTTATCACCTTAACGCATTCTTTTTTATAAAGTTGTATAAAAAAAAGTCTTGAGGCTTCTTTTTGCTTCTTCTCTCAGATGGTTTCAGTATATTTTAAATAACTTTCTTCAAGAATAATACATGAGAACATACTATTGACTTTTTCAGAGAATGTCTTCCTATTGCTTTTATATTAAAAATAACTTAGAAGAAAATTCTTGGATCACAAAATGGAAGGAAAAGGTAGATGATAAGGTCAGAGAGACAATGCAGAAGAAGGGATGGTTGCTGATAGGTAGAGACCTTTAAATCTTTGGAAAGATTTGGGCTTTTACTGTGAATACCCAAGGGAGTTGTTGAAAGGTTTTGAGCTGAGGAATGGTGTTACAAGTTTCATTTTTAAATGATCATTCTGCCTGCTGTGATTAAAATGGTCAAGAGACTATTGTAATCCTCAAGGCAAGAGATGAAGATGCTGGCATCAGGGTGCGAGCAATAGAATTTCTTAATATGCTTTGAGGGTAGGAGCAACAAGATTTCCTAATGGATTTGGTGTCATATATTAGAGAGGCGATTAGCTTGGCTCTAAGATTTGGGATATGAATAACTGAAAGAATGAACTTTCCATCAATCGAGATGAAGAAGATCATGGGTAGAGCAGGTCTTAGGGAGGAGAGACTTAAGAGTTCAGTGTTATGCGTGATGAATTTGAGATGTCTATTAGATATTTAAGTGGCAACGCTAAATAGGCATTTGGATGTGTAAGCCTGGAGTCTGCAAGAAGGAACTGATGATTTGGGAATCATCAGCATCTAGATGATATTTCAAACCATGAGCCGAGGTAGACTCTGACAGCATGTTTTTATAGCTCCCTGCATTGAATTCTTATTTTATCTTATGCATATTTAAATAAGAGTAGACTTGTGTTTTCTTTTTTTTAAAGACACAAGGTTTACGAGAGATGATAATTTTTTATTGGTCCTAGCCCCATTCACTGCCTGCTTCAGAGGCAGCTGAATCCTTTTTCTGATCCACAGCTGGAGTGTAGGCTCACAGGCACAGATCCTAACCCAATCCATCAAATAATCACCTAATATAGTTCTGATGTACTGAGGCAGTATTTGCTTCTCATCCCTCCTGCTGGATTCTCTGATGCTTCAAAGTGATCGAGTGCTTGGTATCTGCAATCCAGCATGCACTGCCCCGGGACCTTCACCCACCAAGGCCATGCCCTCCAGCCCTTCTTTTCATTTTTTTTTTTTTTCTTGGAAGGTATTCCTTTAAGAATTACAAATGGCTTAACCTGTACAATAAATAGATTCCTTTCCAGTCTCAGAGCTGGGGGTGAGATATGAAATATCTCCTTACCTTTGTTTCAGTGGGAATATTATTCATAATGAGGTAAAGTCTGAATTCACCAGGAGGGAAAACCTGCTTGTTTGTTCTCCCTCAGGCCTCATCAACTTGCACCATGTTCCTGCACCGTGTTGTTCATCAGGCTGAGTTTTAATCTTCCTCTGTCTTCAAAAGTACTTCAGTGGGAAACTGAAAGAGATCCATAAAAAGCTGCTAGTCAGATGCCATTTAAACCATTTCAACTGCAAAACAAAGTCATAGAGCGTATAGTTTATGCTAACGCTGTACCTTTCTAAATTCTCGTCACCAAAGTCATCATATTAAAGTCGATAGAAAAATTCCAAACAGTTGATAGTAAGTTTCCTCTCTCGGATCCCTGAACATTTTATAAACTATTTCATTTCTCCCTCCAGCTACAAATAACAACCAGTTCACTCTTAGAATTCAGCTCACCATGGGAGCAAGTTCATATATATTTTCCCAACAAGGTATACATTTTATAGCCAGAAAGAAAAGTATTTTCAATCTCTAAAGACACACACATAAACATCCAATGTAAGCTATCTAAAATTAGAATATACAAATAAGCTGGGCTCGGTGGCTCAGCCTGTAATCCCACACTTTGGGAGGCCGAGGTGAGTGGATTGCCTGAGCCTGCGGGTTCGAGACCCGCCTGGGCAACTTGGCGAGACCTCATCTCTATAATAAAAGTCAAAAAATTAGCCGGGTGTGGTAGCGCGCACCTGTAGTTCCAGCTACTTGGAGGGCTGAGGCAGAAGGATCGCCGGAGCCCAGCAGGCCGAGGCTGCGGTGGCCGGAAGCAGCCGCTGCACTCCATTCTGAGCGACAGAGTGAGACTCCAACTCAAAAAAAAAAAAAAGAATATACAAATCGTTAATATTTATTGTTATTAATAATTAACACTAGGCTTTGCATGGTGGCTCAAGTCTGTAATCCCAGCACTTTTGGAGGCCGAGGCAAGAGGATTGCCTAAGCTCAGGGGTTCAAGACCTGCCTGGGCAACTTAGCGAGACCTCGTCTCTACAATAAATCAAAAAATAAGCCAGGCATGGTAGCATGCACCTGTAGTGCCAGATACTTGGAAGGCTGAGGCAGAAGTCTCCCCTGAGCCCAGCAGATCGAGGGTGCAGTGGTCGTGAGCATGCCACTGCACTCCAGCCTGGGCAACAGAGTGAGACTCCAACTATAAAAAAAAAGAAAAATTAACAATCATTGGGTTCTTATGTTACCCATATTTGAGATGCCTATAGCACCCCTCCCCTTCTTTAATCCCTCAGAGACAGAAGAAAGCAGGATGTTCTACACCAACCATTTTGGGACTGTGGAAGAAAAGTTAGAAGAAAAGCTAGATGAAGAAAAGTTAATAGATCCTATTTACACTTTATGGTCCAATACGTAGCTCATATAGTGCAATTTTCTCTGTAATATGCATGTTAAGACTATTAAATAAAAGATTAATGAGTAAGGAATTCATGCTTAGAATTCATGTTTAATCAGAAACTTGCTACAGGTGTTCAGGAATTGTGTGTTTGTTGCTAGTGGGTTGCTTAGAGCAGAAATAGCCATCCTCAAGGATGTACAAGGGTACCTCCCCCCGCCAAAAAAAAATTGGAATTGTCTTTTGGAAGGCGAGTTCTTGTAGTACAGGCTTCCCCCATTAGGTAAGTGTTCTAGGAATCCATCAGCATCAGTGTATCAGTTAGTGTTGTGAGAGGCTGCATTTGACTTCAGCGAATTTTTTTTGGAGATTCTTTCAATGCATTTGCCCATTTTATGACGATGAGTGATTTACAAGCACACCCGCCCACACTGCACTGAGTGTTCAGTAGTTTTGACCAAAAATAGCATGACTTCATGTCCCACCCTCCCTATTCACCTGTTCTCACCCCAATTCACTTTTTATTGTTTGTTTCTTTGATGAAAAAATTCCGCAAAGGGAAACGTTTTGACAATGTGGAAGAGGTGAAACAAACAAACAAAAAAAACAGCAGAAACACTAAAAGGCATCAAAACTGACAAGTTCAAAAACTGTTTTGAGCAGTGGAAAAAGAATCTTTATAGGTATATTGCATCAAACGAAGAGCACTTTGAAGGTAACTACAGTTTAAACATGTAAGAATAGATACACAATTTTTTGTAAATAAATTTCAAGTCTTTTGGATCCCCCTTCATATAATTGAAGTAGATAATAAAAAGCATGCCAGGCACAGTGGTTCACGCCTGTAATCCCAGCACTTTGGGAGGCAGAGGCAAGAGGATTGTTCAAGTCCAGGAGTTCGAGACCAGCCTGGGCAACTTGGTGAGACCTCGTCTCTACAATAAATCAAAAAAATTAGCCAGGCGTGGTGGCACACACCTGTGGTTCCAGCTACTTGGAAGGCTGAGGCAGGATCACCTGAGCCCAGCAGGTCGAGGCTGCAGTGACTGCGAGCATGCCACTTCACTCCAACCTGGGTGACAAAGTGAGACTCCTACTCAAAAAAAAAAAACCAAAAGTAAGATCACAGTAGAAGGAGGAACGAACTTAGAATGCAGGTTTTTCTTCCTTTGAGTTACTTCTTTTGTTCCCTTCTTTTACTTTTATTACAATGTTTTGCCCCTACAGGATCTTCAAGATATCACTATAAGCCCAAAATGCTGCCTTGCACACAGTAGTCCTCTATAAATGCCTGTTGAATTAAACAGAATGGATTTGCAGTGTTGTAGATTAGCACATATGTGTACACACCCCTGTGATTAAGTTGTCTTCAGTAATGCCTAAGACCCAGAAAGAAGAGCAGGTTTGGAATGGGTTTTTGTGATACAGAAATGGTAGAAGACCCAGGATGTAATGTAAGGCATTATTGAAATGGCTGACTGCAAGTGGAAAATAAAGAAAGATGGCTTCAGAGAATGAAGGAGGAGGTCAAGGAACCAGAGGGAAAATGGAGAAAAGATTTAACAGTGTAAGGACAATGAAGATGTTGAAAATGAAGAGATTGTAAGCAAAGAAAGTTCAGAGCCAAAGACCTCAGATTTCCAAGTGCCAACGAAATCCACTGTGGGCAAGGATCCTGCAAGTACCACAGACAGGCTAGGGCATGAAAAGCACCTCCTAAAGTATTCAACATAAGGGCCCTGCAGAAGGACTGTCCAGAAGAGGATGGAAGTGAAGACAGGATTGTGGAGTAGGGGAAGTCAAAAACCTCTGTGGTCAAAATTTTAGGACAATCATCTGGGTGTTGAGTGGAGGTAGGATCATGGTAGAAGGTAGGAGAGAAGATAACAAAATTCCCAGCTGTTGTTAGCTTGTAATTTTAAATAATGAGCCAAGTTGTTTGATAAGATCTAATAGAAACTATTCAAAATCACCAAATCTTCAGAACCTACATTTTAAAATTTCTTTAAATTAGTTAATATAGTAAGATTACAAATAATAAAAAAATTAAAATGTAGATCATTTTTTAAATAAGAACTTGCAGAACAAAAAAACCTGGACTTTCTTTATGGAAGTGTCATGTTGCGTCTATGTGCTAACTTGGGGGACCTTGACCTTGGCCAAGCAGCAATACCACCGCTTTACACTCTGCCTATGACACCCTGCAGGAAAAGAATACTATTTCTGCTTGGAATTGAGACACATATTTTCCACTCTTAGCCAGAGGTGAGAATAAGAATGTTCCTCTTTAACAACATCCTTTAACCAGAGACAAGAAGGATTTGACTTTGTGGATTTTTCTCACTAGTGTGTTTTGGGGCCACAAGTGGCTGAGAATATCCACAGCTGGATGGTCATATCGATTTTTGTTTGGGAGTATTTGAGTAGTAGTCAGTGCTGGGGGAATGGGATGGTCTAGCACTGGGAAATCAAACTTTCTCATCAGCCAAACAAGTCTCTTAGGCTGGGAAATGCAGAAGGTAAACATCCTTTCTAACCTAGACTTGAGACTCAAAGATATAGAAACAGCAATGAGAACAGCCATATCGTTAATTAGCAAGAACAAGCAACATATTTGTCTGATTCAGAAGAGGATCAGTGGCTGAAATATAAAGACGCCAGCCTTTGCCTGCTGTGGGTCTTGCTCTCTGCAGGGACTTCACCTCCATTCCTAGAAGACTGAAGCCATCTTGTGCTTTTCAACTTTTTGCTCCACTTCAGAGTCTTTCCGTAGCTTCATCACTTTTGCTTCCTTAAACCATCTTTATCTTTAGTCTCTGAGAAACAAGTGCTCCATGTCTTGGCTAATATTCTTAAATTGATTCTCTCTCATCAACATGATTATCTCTCTTCTCTGTCTCTACATATAACCAGGGCTTCTATCCCCCAAAAAAAGTAACAACCCACCTTCAGGAGTGCTACCCTATAAGTCAAGTCCCCCTCCTCTTCTTGTGCTTACTTGTGAATAACAGACTGGGATATAAAAAAATTGATTTGGTCTTTGTCCCCGGTTCCTAGCATATTGCACCCAAGACCCTGCAATTTCTAGAGTAATAAGAGTGGCTTTTGTATGCTAATGAGGTGCTGGTGACTAGGGGCCAATGGATAGCTTCAGGATGGGGTCTGGTCACCAGGAAGACTAAAAGGATAGTTATAAGATTAGAACTATTAGCCCCGATGCCTGAACTTCGAGAAAGGAAAAGGGGCTGAAGATGGAGTTAATCATCAATGGCCAGTGATTTAATCAATCATGTCTACATAGTGAAACCTCCATAAAAACTCCTAAGTGGTGGGGTTCAGAGAGCTTCCAGGTTGATGATATTGATGAAAGATACCAAATTGTAATTTATTTAGGAAGATGTATTCTGTGTCAAATGTAAGTGACTTAGGCTGACGGTACTGTCTCAAGACATCCTGAGAGCATGTGCCCAGAGTGATTGACTTGTAGCTTAGTTATATACATCTTAGGAAGACAGAAGTTACAAAAAAGCATGAATCAATACATGTGAGATTTATACTGATTCGGCCTCGGAAGGCAGAGCATCACCCAGCAAGGGCTTGCAGGCCATAGATGGATTCAAAGATTTCCTCATTGGTAACAAGACTTGGGCTTTTTGAACAATAGCTATTGGTACAGATGTGATAAAAAGGGAAAACTTTTACACTGTTGGTGGGAGTGTAAGCTAGTACAAACTCTATGGAAATTGGTATGCAGATTTCTCTCTTTTTTTTTTTTTGAGTCAGATCTCACTTCATCACCCAGGCTGGAGTGTAGTGGCATGCTCACAGCCACCCCAGCAGTTGACCTGCTGGGCTCTGGGGATCCTTCCGCCTCAGCCTTTCAAGTAACCAGAACTACAGGCACATGTTACCCATGCCTGGCTAATCTTTTTTTTTAATTGTAGAGACAAGGTCTTGCCAAGTTGCTCAGCCTGGTCTTAAACCATGGACTCAGGCAATCCATTCGCCTCGGCCTCCCAAAGTGCTGGGATTACAGACTGAGCCACCAAACCCGGCCTAGATTTCTCAAAGAACTAAAAGTAGATCTACCATCTGATCCAGAAATCACACCACTTGGTATCTACCCAAAAGAACAGAGATCATTAGACAAAAAAGACATCTGTACTCATATGTTCATCATAGCACAATTGACAATTGCAAAGATGTAGAATCAACCTAAATGCCCATCAACTGACAAGTGGATAATGAAAAGTAAATATATACATACCGTAGAATACTATTCAGCAATGAAAAGGAAAGAAATAATGTCTTTTGCAACAACTTGGATGAATTGCAGATTATCATCGTAAGTGAAGGAATGCAGGAATGGAAAACAAAAGCCACATGTTCCCTCTTATAAAAGGGAGCTATACTAAGGAACTGCAAAGGCATATAGAGCAGCATAATGGACATTGAAGACTCAGAAAAGAGAGTGTGGAAGGGTAGGAGTGAAAAATCACCAATCAGGTACGAAGCGCACAGGTGAAGGTGAAGGGTACACTTAAAGCCCAGACTTCTTCACTGCTATACAATGCATCCACGTAACTAAAAATCATTTGTACTCTCTAAAGCCATTGAAATACAAATTTAAAATAATAATAATAATAATAAAATATGAAAGTAAAGGAGGAAGAAAGTTTAGGCTTTCTGAAATCAGCAAAGGATATGCTGAGCCAAGATAGGGGCATTGAGAGGAAGTATCTTTTTTTTATTTTTATTTATTTTTTATTTTTTTGAGTTGGAGACTCACTCTGTCGCCCAGACTGGAGTGCAGTGGCCGCTCCCGGCCACCGCAGCCTCGACCTGCTGGGCTCAGGTGATCCTTCCCTCTCAGCCTTCCAAGTAGCTGGAACTGCAGGCGTGCGCTACCACGCCTGGCTAATTTTTTTGATTTATTGTAGAGATGAGGTCTCGCCAAGTTGCCCAGGCGGGTCTCGAACCCGCGGGCTCAGGCAATCCACTCACCTCAGCCTCCCAAGGCGTGGGATCACCAAGCTGGCTGAGAGGAAATATCTTGATATGTAAACAAAGTCGCATAGGCAACAACCCGAGAGAGAATAGATAGCAAATTTCTAACTCCTCTTTAGATACCTAGGAAGGAGATTCTATACAGATAGAAATTTCCCCAAGAGATGGCTTTGCAGGGTCATAAAATATTTTTTATTTTCTTCTCTATCTGTTATGTGATGCTATGCCAGAGTCAGGTTGGAAAGCTGATGAACCTTTGTAGGGCATGACTCCCCAGGTCCCTAAGTTAGGAATGTGACAAGACAGAAAAAGAAAAGATCATTGAACACATAAATGTATGAGGAATGTGGCATGCTCAGAGGGGACACAGGAGCTCTTCACGCCATCCTCATACCTGCAGCTCCCGGCATCTCATTCAATTGACTGTCTCTGAGTTGTATCATTTACAATAAACTGGTAATAGTAAGTAAAGCACTTTCCTGATTTCTTTGAGCTGTTCTAGAATATTACAGAACATGAGAATTTCTGCTTACAGACAGCTGGTCAAAAGTAAAGGAGGGACCTGCCTGAAGTGGAGGCAGCATTGCAGCATTGTGGGACCACTGTCTGAAAGGGGGCAGCATTGTAGGACTGAGCCCTCAAACTGTGGAGTCTGGCACTAACTCTGAGTAGTGAGTGTCAGAATTTAATTGCATTGTAGGACACTCAGTTTGTGTCTGGAGAGTAAAGAACTGGTTGTTGGTATGGGAAAAAACGAAAAACAAACAATAAAACCATACATTTGCCTTGAAAAGAGTAGCGTGTAAAAACGTCTTAGAAGGCCTCTCTGCTGAGATCCTGAAAGAAATCAAAATATTGTATCCCAAAATGTTGGCAGCCGGCCAAGGAGGCCCACTGAACCTTAGAAATCAGGGAGGGTCGTGGACCCCGAGACCTCTAGGATATGTTCGGGAGCTGTAGACGCCATTACCTTCCCCTCTAATAATTTAGCATATTTAACCAGAAATAACTCTGATGATCTAAGCATGAGGCTCTGAAACTACAACAGGCATAGTTAGCTTTGGAAACTCGTTGATCCCGTTTCTCACAGACTGCGGTTTTGGCCCTTATACAAGCTGTTCAAATTCAGGTCACATACGAGAGCCTTAATATAATTGCAAGCCCTTTTTTGTATTAGAATCATAGGCTTAAGTTTAGTATAGGTATATAGAGAATAAGATTTTAGAGCAGCCATTTTGTTAAGAGATTGTAATCAGCCGTTCCAAGAAGTGGCCCACCATGTACTTTGGACTGGGCTACATTCCTAAGAATCCAGCCTGTATCCTGGACTGGGCTACATCCTTTCAAACTGGCTCTAGCTATAATTGGTGTGAGGTTTTTAGTCTAGTAGAATTGAGTTAAGCTTATACAATACACTTAGAAGAATTGTAGGTTAGGCAGTTTTAGTATTATAGTGT
>CAUYQG010004054.1:0-28148 GCA_963574415.1 Tarsius wallacei
ATTCTATAATTTACATAAACAATTAACCTGGTAGTTAGTGTCCTTCATCAACCTTGTACCAGAACTCACTTTCCAGTCATATTTTCTACATCTCCTCTCTGCTCAGTCAAACCAATTAACTCTATTCTCATCTTAAAGATCCCTGAAATCTACACTCTAATCTTGTTTTGTGAGTTTTTCTACCTGCAGAATCATCTTCATGCCTTCAAATGCACATTCTGCCAATTCTCTCTTTTTTTTTCCTTTTTTTTTTTTTGAGTTGGAGTCTCAGTCCGTTGCCCAGGCTGGAGTGCAGTGGCACGTTCATGGCCACCCCAGCATCAGCCCCCTGGGCTCCAGCAATCCTTCTACCTCAACCTTCCAAGTAGCCCGAACTACAAGTGCCCGCTACCATGCCTGGCTAATTTTTTATTTTATTGTGTAGACGAGGTCTTGCAGAGTTGCCTGGGCTGGTCTTGAACCTGCGGGTTCAGGTAATCCACTCACCTTGGTCTCCCAAAGTGCTGGGATTACAGGTTGAGCCACCAAGCCCCGCCTGAAGTCTCCGTTATAGAACAGTGCTTATCACATAGTAAATGCACAATAAATGTTACCTAATATAATCAAGCACAATTTGTTTTCTCAAAAATACACTTCCAATAAGGTAGAATAATACTAACAAGCCCAATTAATGTGCTACCAAATATTCATTATGCAGGTACCCTTGTTGATGAGGTGTGCCTCCCCCTGCCTCCCGCCCCGGCAGTTTCCCACTTCTACCAATCCTGCCTCCACCACCCTCTGGCATTTCCCACTACTACCAATCCCCTTTTTACAGTATTACCATAGTTGTTCAAGGTCCACTTACGAGCGATAACATCTGATACTCGATTATTTGTTTTTGCGATAGATCACTCAGTTTATAACCTCTAAGTCCATCCAAGGTGCTTCAAAGTTCATGGAAAATTAAGTTGACTCTATGCCTTGGCTATTGTGAATAATACTACAATAAACATTGGGGTGTAGATATCTCTTTGACATACTCATTCCAATTTCCTTGGATATATACACAGTAGTGGTATTTCTGAATCCTCTTTCTGGTTTATGTTTAAGTGTTTCACTAATTCTGAATAGGTTTTTGTGTTTGGTGTACAATAAGGTTCAAATTTTGCTCTTGTGCACGTGGATATCCAGTTTTCCCAGAACCATTTGTTAAAAGTAATATACTTTCTCCATTGTGTGTTCTTGGTTCTCTTGTCAAAGATCAGTATACTGTTAATTCATGAATTTATTTCTGAGCTCTTTACTCTGTTTTATTGGTCTATATATCTCTTTTTCTGCTAACACCATACTATTTTGATTATTGTAGTTTTGAAATATATTTTGAAATCAGGAAGTGTGACACTTTCAGTTTTCTTCTTGTTTACCTTACCTTTGGTTGTTCAGGTTATTTTGTGATTTTATTTTATTTTGTTTTATTTATTTATTTCTTTGTTTATTTATTTGAGTTGGAGTATCACTCTGTCACCCAGAATGGAGTGCAGTGGCTGTTTCTGGCCACTGCAACCTCGACCTCCTCCTCTCCGGCGATCCTTCCGCCTCAGCCTTCCAAGTAGCTGGAACTACAGGCACGCGCTACCACACCCAGCTAATTTTGTATTTATTGTAGAGATTAGGTCTTGCCAAGTTGCTCAGTCGGAGCTTGAACCCACGGGCTCAGGGAATCCATTCACCTCGGCCTCCCAAGGTGCTGAGATTACAGGCTGAGCCACCGAGCCCAGCCGTGATTTTATTAAATTAAAGGATTTTAAATATATTTCTTAAAAAACATCACAGAAATTTTTATAGGTACTTTAAAACCATCTATCAAACAGCAACATGCTTCTGTCTAAATAGTTTTTTTGTCACGAGTCCTACATCTAAGAAGAATCCTAAGTGATTATTGTTTTTTTAAATTAAGGATTGGAGGAAATAAAGGGATGAACAGGCTATTCCCTCTACCTCCAAATTCCCATATAGGACCTTCCGGAACCACATTGCACCTTTTTTGTTTAAAGTTTTAAAACAAAGTTCATTAGAGAAAGAAGTGGGAAAAAGAAAGGAAGACATGCCAGAGCTGGCAGAGGCAAAAGAAACCACTCACATTGAATCATTTAAATCTCAATGTTTACAGTCACGGAAGGTAACATCTGTACACACTGTTTAAAGTACAAATAATTTCTGGATTATCCTATAATTTTGACATTCTATAATTTACATAAACAATTTAACCTGGAAATTAGTGTCCTTCATCAACCTTGTCCCAGAGCTCACTTTCCAGTCATATTTTCTGCATCTCCTCTCTGCTCAGTCAAACCAATTAACTCTATTCTCATCTTAAAGATTCCCGAAATCTACACTCTGAGTTTGTTTTGTGAGTCTTTCTATCTGCAGAATCACCTTCATGCCTTCAGAAGTACATTCTGCCAATTCTTTTTTTTTTGAGTTGGAGTCACAGTCCATTGCCCAGGCTGAAGTGCAGTGGCACATTCATGGCCACCCCAGCATCGAGCCGCTGGGTTCCAGCAATTCTTCTGCCTCGGCCTTCCAAGTAGCCCGAACTACAGGTGAACGCTACCATGCCCGGCTAACTTTTTATTTTATTGTGGAGACGAGATCTTGCAGAGTTGCCCGGGCTGGTCTTGAAACTGTGGGCTCTGGCAATCCACTCACCTCGGTCTCCCAAAGTGCTGGGATTACAGGCTGAGTCACTGAGCCCAGCTTCTGCCAATTCTTTAAAACTCCGTTCATGATTCCAGGAAGCCTTCATAGCACATACACTTTCTCCAACTTCATCACTCTAAGTCTACTTTGATAGATATAATTTTAATTTAATGTTATTGCAATCATGTACCATTTTAAAGTTCTACTGTTTATATACATTAATAAGATGTACTCTGTTTATAAGTGTTATTATTTTTGTTGAATGCATTATTATGAATCTTTTTCACATCTATGAAATAATCATCTTGAGATTATTGTCTATTTTAAACAATTGTCATTTTTAAGTTTACTTTTGTGGGCCCAGCATGGTAGGCCACTCCTGTAATTTCAACACTTTGGCAGGCTGGAAGGATTGCCTGAGCCCAGGAATACGAGACCAGCTTAGGCAACATAGTAAAATCTCATATCTACAAAAGAAAAAAAAATTAAACTGGTTTGGTGGTATGTGCCTGGAGTCCCAGCTACTCAGGAAGCTGAGGCAGAAGGATCACCTGATCCCAGCAGGTCAAGGTTGTGGTGAGCAATGATTGTGCCACTCTACTCCAGTCTGGATGACTGAGTGAGATCTCCACTTAAAAATAATTGCTTTTCTAAAACTAAGAATATTGGGAAACATTGTTCAGATTCTTATAAATATTTGTTGAATTTATTTGGATGCGATTAAAATACCTGGTTATGCCTACAATGGTCTAATTTATATGTTCATGGCAAATAAATTCATGTAGAATGAAGAAATACTATCACCCATCATAAATATCTAATTGAGAACGAATTGAGGAAAAGAGAACCCTTTGAAGATTAGAATCCTTTTATATGCAAGGGTTTTATGATCATAAGAGATATCACGGTAACAGTCAAATATGTTATTTGCATTTTTTCCATCTTCTGTGTATAGTGAGTACCTTATCTGAAATCATAAATAAAAGGCTGATAAGATAAATATTAGTGAATTTCTAAAAAATACACTCCTAGGTCCTTTGCTCTAACATGCTTTTCCTAATGTGCATTTTAGGGTAACCCTAAGAATGACTTGTGGATCTTTGCCCTGGCTGTGCTTCTGAGCAGCACCTTTGTCTACAACAACATGAGCACCATCAATCACCAGGCCCTGGAGCAGCTGCAGTATCCTTCTAGGAACCAAATCACCATGTTCCATTGAGGTTACAGGAATGGAGAGCTAGTCATTTCCTCCTTTCATTTAGTTGCCTTTGGTGGAGCAGAAGGGAATCAGAGTGTTCATAATATTTCTCGTAAGAGAAATGTGTGAATTGTGGGCAGGCAGTTCATTTTCCTTAGCCAAGTTGTAGCTATGTGACAGAGCTCACTGAATTAATTAAGGCAAAGTCCTCCCCAAAACCTGAAGGAGTAGAAGATTCTAAAGAATTTGTGAGTTTCTTTCCAGATTTTATCTGGACTGTACGGGATTTCACCCTGGAGCTGAAGTTGAGTGGTCACGCTATTACAGAAGATGAATACTTGGAGAATGCTTTGAAGCCGATTCCAGGTATCAGAGCATGGCCTGGGTGTTGGGTGGTTCAATCCAGGGTGGGATCACTTCTGGAGTTCCATCTGTATTTGAGACTAGAAATGAGGAATGGGAAGTGGAGTGAAAAACTCCAGGAACTGGAGTTTAAGTTCACTTAAAGAGAGTAGAACTTAGTGTAGAATGAATTTCATAAAATGACTTTGTTCTTTGACCATTTGTCCTTTTGTATTCAGATTAAATGGATGATAAAACTTCCTAAACACCAGATCCTTGAGATCCTTCTTGTGGCCTTCTGTATTTCTGTGTTTAGCCAAACAATTGACCAGACAATTGTATGACATGAAATTGCAAAGAAAAGTCTATCTAATAAGAAATATATGTCGCAATAAATAATTAAAAATATGCAATAAAAATATAGAGACATCATTTTTCTCATGGAGTGATATAACTTTTTAACACCTGTATAGTTTAATCATACAAAAATGACTTTCTATTATAAATAATCCTGAAGAAGCATACTTCTTGTCAATCTATTCCTTTGAAAAATTTCTGATAATTACCAGAACATTCATTTTCTTTCTGTGTCATAGCTTTCTCTCAATTCTGACATATTTTTTATGTTACCATATGTTATAAATATATTATATTTATAATTTATATGTTACTGCAGTTCCAAATTAATTATTTTAATTAGTTAACTTACATGGGTGTGTATCTGATAATACCTTATAAGAAATACCTATTCTGTTATACTTAATTTTTGTTTTCATTTTTCTATTTGTGCTTTCACAAAATATGTATTGAAAAACTGTCAGGTAGAAGAAAAACACTGACAAAACTACATACTCTATTACCTCAAAGAGTTTATAGAGTAGCAGTGATTATTCTTAAATTACATTTTTGTCACATTTAATCCACAGAGGTTGTTGAGTCTTCAGAGAATGCAAAAGATATATTGGAAGCTTTAAAAATAGCCAATACTTAACAATTTTTTTAGCATCAATGTAGTTTTATAATCATGACGTCTTTTTTATATTCCGAACATGGGTATTTCTAGTATTGCTCTATTATCTATTATTTGTGGCTCTTCTTTTAGTCTCACTGTTCAATTTCTACATGGGATCCAGTGGACCAGACACTTACATTTGACCTTGCATTCATTCAGCCCATTCATTCATTGATCATCTAGTAAACAATTACTCTATACTTGGCACCATTTTCAGGTCTACATATGCCAATCATAGGTTTTGTTTTCACTTGGGTCAGATGTCTTCCCAACTTTCTTGCCAGTGCTCTATCATTGGTGCAATGGTGATATGCAAAGAAGTGTTAAATGAATTCCATAAGCATAGAAGACTAAAAATACAACACACTTTGCTAAACAATCTTTAGCTCCCTTATCCCAAGACTGTTTTCACTGTATTGTCTGCTTTTCTTATTCCTCAGATGACAATCTCTATGACCAAAAATCCAATCTGCCCAAGGAGTGCATCAGGAATTTCTTTCCAAAACGGAAGTGTTTTGTCTTTGACCGACCAACACATGACAAATACCTCTTAGCCAATATTGAGAAGTTGTCAGAAAGCCAGCTGAATCCTGAATTCAAAGAACAATCAGATAATTTCTGTTTTTACATTTTTACTCATGCAAGAACCAAGACCCTCAGTGAGGGATTCACTGTCACTGGGAATCGTGAGTCTCCTTTGCACATTTCTGTGGGACCAAATGTATGTTGAATATATTGTATAATGGGTTTCTCAGTACTTTTGTTAGATTCTATATAGAACTATGTGTACACAAACATCCATACTCCATGAAAAATGTATATGTTTTTAAAAAATCTCACTTATTGGTATATATAAGTCCCTCTCAAGAACTGCAAACTTTGTTACCAATATCTATGGTTCTGTGTATCTGAAAAAAATCTTCTGTTGATAATCCATTCATTAACTGGGTACAAAAACAGGAAAATACTGTTTTCTCAGAGGAAGTCTTCTATGTTCAATATTCTTCGTGGGAGAATACTAAAAATATTTTGTAAGTTTAGAGGAGCATGGAAAAAATATTCATCCATATGTCCCTGAAAATCCATAGGCAGCATCAGAATTAGGAATAAATCTAACTTGATTTACCCTGTCTCATCATTCTGCCCACCGAATCTATTTTCCTCTTAATTTTTTTAATGAAAACTTATGTATTCCGTGTACCCTCTTAGTATGTTAACTGAAAGTAGATATTTAAAATTTTTAGCACTGTAGCTTGGAGACCTATAAGAGTGGAAAGTCCATGAGAAAATGAAAATGTTGATAGTGGAAGGTTTATGTGTGTGAACGCACACATGTGCATATGTCCACGCATGTGCATGCATGTGCACATGCATGTTTGTGCACATGTGCCTTGGGAGATGTGGTCTCAGAGTATTAGCCCCAAGTGAGCTCTAATTTTATGTTTGTCCTCCAAATTTCTTGGTTATTTAGTTCTAGGGTCTCTGGTGGTGACCTACATGGATGCCATCAACAGTGGTGCTGTACCTTGTTTGGAGAACGCGGTGACAACTCTGGCCCTTCTTGAGAACTCAGCGGCTGTGCAGACGGCCGCCGACCACTACAGCCAGCAGATGGCGCAGCGAGTGACGTTTCCCACAGATACGCTCCAGGAGCTGCTGGACGTGGATGTGGCCTGTGAGAAGGAAGCCATTGCAGTCTTCATGGAGCGCTCCTTCGAGGATGAAAATCAGGAATGCCAGAAGAAGCTCATGGTAATTTTTCTTTGTCATGACTCTTTATGACCCTTCCCCTTGACAAACGAAGCCTCTATGGCTTACCTCTCACTAAGGATGAAGTATTTCAGATTCTCATTTGGGATAGTGTTTCAGAAGGCTACATGCCTGTTTCTCTTCTTCTCCGCCCTCCCCCCTCCCAGATCTTAGCACTTTTTTCATAAATGTTTCTGATCACTAAACCAAAATCAGTATAGATACCCCCATTAAGTGAATAGTTCTATGTATTTCAAGTCGACCCAGGAAGCTTATAAATCACCCTGAGCTGTTCACTTCTTCTGTGCACTCTTTTCCTTTCCAGGAACCAATGTTTCTCTTACAAGACCCTCATTCGGAACACTGTTCAACTTACATTGCTCTTGTTGTATCGTTGTAGTTTTGAATGCAACAGCTGCAAGAAAACATAGAGATTATGGAATGCAATCTCATCATTTCATAGATGAGGAACTTGAGGCCAAGGAAGGTTAAGAATATTTTCCACAGTTTCGTAGAGAGTTTTCAGGGTTGTGAATGCATGAAGTTTTGTGAATTTGTATTCATTCTACTTCCTAGTCCATAAGAATGCTTTACTCATGAGAACTATGGTTAGATCAACCCTTCTATCAGATTCTTTGGAATTTTATCTTTTCTGCTACTGTCTTCCAGTGACATTGCTGTATTTTTTTCTTGCAGGAAATCATAAAGAGTAAGAAGATGGACTTCTTGCTGCAGAATCAAGAGTCATCTGTTAAATTCTGCCAGGATCAACTCAACCAGATCTCAAAGGACCTAATGCAAAAGATTTCAGCAGGAACTTTCTCTGTTCCTGGGGGACACAAGCTCTACATGGAAGCAAGGGAGAGGATTGCACGGGACTATTGGGAAGTGCCCAGGAAAGGAGTAAAGGTGAGGCAAAAGGGAAGCATGGGGAAGTTTATAAAATAGAGTGAATGGAGTCTTCTGCGCCAGTAGTGGGTAATAAGAGAGCAGAAGGATAGCATGACACCTTAGCTTTTAACGTCTACTGTTTACCATTTATTCTTGAGAATATAAATGTTCATCCCTAAAGAAACAGCATGGCTTTTTTTAAAATTTAGGTAAAACAAAATAAAAGTATTCATGTGCCAAGCATAAGTCATAGTCTTTGCCTCAAAGCTGATCAAAATGAGGAAGAATAAAATAAATCGATAACTACACACAGAGCAATAACACTTATAAACTTGTGAAAATGGGCTACATAAGTGGTGGCAGTAAACATAAAAATAATAATACAACTCAATTATATAAAACTTTTTTGCATATAGGATTCCTGTTAAGCTCTTTCCCCGGTTCTTTTTCTTTAAACTTCCAAATGACTTAAAATATCATCTGCATGCAACCTACTTGTGTAGCTAATCCTGACTTTTACCCTACATCTCTATGATAAAATAATTTTTTTTGAGTTGGAATCTCACTCGGTTGCCCAGGTTGGAGTGCAGTGGCGCACACATGGCCACCGCAGCCTCGACCTGCTGGGTTCTGGTGATCCTTCCGCCTCAGCCTTCCAAGTAGCCGGAACTACAGGCGCGTGCTACCAAGCCTGTCTAAGTTTTAAAATTTATTGTAGACATGAGGTTTTGTCAAATTGCCCAGGGTGTTCTCTAACTCATGGACCCAGGCAATTCCCTCACTTTGGCCTCCCAGAATTCTGGGATTACAGCCTTGAGTCACCGTGCCCAGAAAATAAAATACAATTTTAAAAAGATATTTCAAAAACTCATGATTAAAAAATCATCTACCCTTATTTATGACATTTTACAGATCTGAATTTAAAGAATCTACCTAACATTCCAGCCCGCAAGTGGCAGGAGAGGGCAGCAGCATAGGCAAGAGTCAGAATATCACCCTGGAAGGCAAACAAAAAAGTCTCAGAGATTGTGCGTTTTCGACTTCTGCAAATAACTTGGGCTGCCTGGAACCCAGAACAAGTGAAGGAAAGGAACACTGGGAAAGAGAGACAAGAGGGAGACAAGAAGCAGGAGATGAGGAGAGGCTCTCGTCCCATTAAGATGCTTGCACATTTATAGGGAGTCACTGTAGAATTCTAAACATAAAGCAAAAATTACATGGACAAAGAAACCTATGTTCTTTGTTTCTGCTTGTTTCTACAGGCAAAAGAGGTGTTCCAGAGCTTCCTGCAGTCACAAGTAGCAACAGAGAGCTGCATCCTGCAGGCAGACAAAGCCCTCACTGATGGGGAGAAGGCCAGAGCAAGTATGGGGCAGGATTTTGCTCACAGTGGGTTGGGAAGGTTCTTACAATGATCTCTGACAGTTTCAACAGGAAGACCTCCTCCAAACAAGGCACTTCCTCTCCTTCTGAGAAACACACACTCTGCTAAATGTGAAAATATCAGGAAAAGCTGTGATTTTTCCATCAGCAAGTCAGACAGGGTCTTTCCATCACATTATGAAATGTGCTCTTGATGACCTGGGTGACAGCTATAATATCCCACACATCCTCCAAGATTTGATTCTCGTCTCTGAGCTCAAAAGAGAGGTTAATCTCCATCTGTTATTTTCTTCCCTTTCTAAATCCTTCATGGTGCAGAGGAGCAGGCCAAGAAAGAAGCAGATAAGAAGAAACAGGAACTTTTAATACTGAAACTACAGGAGCAGCAGCAAGAGATGAAGTCTCAACAAATAATTCTAATGCATAACATAGCCCAGCTGGAAAAGAAGCTGGAGATGGAAAGAGAACAACTACTGAGGGAGCTGAATTATGTTTTGGAGCATAAGCTGAAGGTAATTCTGACGATGACGTCTGTTGGCATTTTGGGCCTTTCCCTGGTACTTCAGGAAGTGCTGGCCAATGTAAGAGCAAGACGTGAAATGAAGCACTATCACAATTTACAGCTTGAGATTCAGTTAAGACCTGAATCCTTTTATTATTTTTTTCTAGAAGACTTTGAATTCTGCTCCAGACTTAGATGCTGGAGAGTTTGGTTTGACTATGGCCCCTAGGAATTTTGGGAGAATATAAATAGAGTTAGATTTTAAAAGATGTCATCAGAGTTTGATAAAAACAATTATTCCAATGAGAATATGACTCTCTTTTTACCCTGAGACTTTGCCAAGTTCCTTTATCAGCGCAAGAAGGTTTTTGACAGATTCTCTTGGATTTTCAAGGGGGATCACATCATCAGCAAAGACAGATAACTTCCTCTTTTCCTATTTGAATACCCCGATCTCTTTCTCTTGTCTGGTTGCTCTAGCTAGGACTTCAAACAATATGTTGAATAAGAGGGGTAGGAGTGGGCAGCCTTGTCTTGCTCTGGTTTTCAGGGGAAATGCTTAATTTCTGACCATTTGGTAATATGTTGGCTTTGGATTTATCATAGATGGATTTTACTGTTTTGAGATATGTTCCCTCTATTCTCAGGTATTCAAGGGTTTTTATCAAAAAGGGATGCTGGATTTTATCAAAAGCTTTTTCCACATCTAATGATACAATCATGCGGTTCTTGTTTTTACAACTGTTGATAAATTTAATTACATTTATGGTTTTGCAGATGTTGAACCAGCCTTGCATCCTAGGAATGAAGTCTACTTGGTCATGGTGAAGATTTTTGAGATGTGGTTTTGGATCCGATTTGCTAAAATCTCGTTGAGAATTTTTGCATCTATGTTCATCAGGGAAATTTCCTGTAGATCTGTTTCTTTGTTGTCTCTTTCCCTGGTTTGGGTATCAATGTGATGTTAACTTCATAAAACAATTTGGGGAGAGTTTGTTCGTCTTTCTTGATTGCCTGGCATTCTTTCAGTAGGATTGATTTCAGCTCCTCCTTGTATGTTTTGTAGAATTCTGCTGGAAATCTGTCTTGTCCAGGGCTTTTTTTTTTTTTTGTAGGTACTTTTCTGATGATAGAGTCAATATCCTGGATTGTTATTAGTCTATTTAGAATCAGAATTTCTTCTTGTTTCTACCTAGGGAGTTTGTGTGATGTCAGAAAGTACTCCATTCCATTTAGGTTACCCAATTTGTTTCCATACAGGTGAGCGTAGTAATCTCTGATATTCTTCGTATTTCTTCTGAGTCAGTTGTGACTCGATCTTTTGCATTTCTGAGTGTTTGTATTTGTTCTTTTTCTTTTTTCTTCTTGGTCAATCTGGCTAGGGGGTCAATCAATCTTTTTTATCCTTTCAAAGAACCAGCTTTTTGTTTTGTCGAATTTTTTTCCATGATAGTTTTGTCTTTTAAGTCTGGTAGTTGGGCTTTTACTTTGGTGATCTGGATACTTCTGGTGAAGTTAGGGTTTCGGTGGTCTTGTCTTCTCAGCTCCCATAGGCGATCTGTTAGGCTGCTAACTTGTTTTCTTTCTATTTTCTTGATGTGTGTTCACAGAAATAAAAATTCCTCTCTTAGTACTGTTTTCATGGCATCTCAGAAGTCTTGGTAAGATATTTCTTTGTTTTCATTTGTTTCCAGGAACTTTTAATTTCTGTGTTGACCCAAGAGTTGTTCCAATCATGCTGTTTAAAATCCATGTCTTTGTGGGTTTTGGGGAAATTTTGCTGGTGGTAATATTAATTTTTATTGCACTGTGATCTGAGAAGGTGCATGGCAGTATTCTGATCTTGTGAAATTTGTTTATGCTGGATTTTATGGCCCAGTGTGTGGAGCACATTCTATGTGGTGATGAGTAGATTGTATATTCTGTGGTTATTGGGTGGAGTGTTCTGTTGGTATCTACTAAGTCCATTTAGTCAAGCGTCAAGTAGAGATTCTGGATCTCTTTGTTGATCTTTTGTCTTGACGATCTATCTTGGGTTGTTAGTAGGGTATTTAAGTCCCCAACTATAACAGTGATAGAGTCAATGTATTTCTTTTAGTTTACTTAATGGTTGCTTTATAAAAACTGGTGCACCTGTTTTGAGTGCATACATGTTTAGGACGGATATTTCTTGTTGATTGAACAAAACTTTAATCATTATGTAATGTCTTTCCATATCTTTTTAGATTTTTGATAGCTTAAAGGTTGCTCTGTCTGATATTAAGATCATGACTCCTACTTTTGTGACTCTTTTGCCGGAATGCTTGTTTCCCATTCGCTATCTTTGAGTCTGTAGGCGTCCTTTGTGATGAGATGAGTTTCCAGTAGGTAGCAAATTATTGGGTTATGTGTTTTTATCCAGTTTCTTATTCTGTGTCTTTTCAGTGGTGCATTTAGTCCATTCACACTCAGGCTGATTCTTGAAATGTGAGAGGTTGTTCCTATCATAATGCTCTTATTAGGCTGTTTCATTTTTGTTCAGCTTTTGTGTTCATATAGGTATGTGTTTTCATTTTTGAGAGTATTCTGTGTGTTCTGCTGCTTCTGTGTTTGTGATCGTGTGAAGAATATTGTCTTCCTTTTGTTTCTTTTTTCTTCTGTGCACAGCACCTTTTTAAATACCTCCTGTAGAGCTGTTCGGGAAGCAGAATATTCTCTTAGGGATTAGTGTCGGGGGAGAATTTTAATTCTCCATTGCTGACAAAGCTTAGCTTGACTGGGTAGGAACTTCTTGATTGAAATTGTTTATCTTTGAGAACATTTAAGATTGGTGTCCAAATCCTTCTGGTCTATAGTGTTTCTGCAGATAAGTCTGCAGCAGTTCTGATTGGTGTGCCCTGGTAGGTAGTCTGACATTTTCCCTTGCTGCTTTTAGGACATTTTGTCTTATACCTACTTTGCGTAGGTGAATCACTATGTGTCTAGGGGTTGGTCTTTTCATAAGATGTCTTGCAGGGGTTCTCTGAATCTCTCGTGCTTGTGTAGTGTCTCTCTGGTTTTCTTGAATGACCTCATGGAATGTTTGTTCCATGGTGTTTTCGATTTCTCTTCTATTTCAGATATCTGATCAGACATAGGTTTGGTTTCTTGATGAAATTACACATTTCTTGGAAAGTTTCCTCTTTTTTCTTAAGTTTTTTCCCTCTTTTTTAAATAGAATGGGTTAATCCCATATTTTGGTCTTCCAGCTTTGAGATTCTTTCTTCTCCTTGGTCAATTCTGCTTTCCATGCTTGTCAGTTTGTCATCTATTTCGTGGATGGAGCTATTTCTAAGTATGCTTTCTTGAGTTTGTTCAGCTCTGTTTGCAATTTCATTTAGTTTTAGCCCTTCCTTGATTTTTATTTATTCTATCCAATGATTCACTGCTCTCCATAAGTACCTTCTGGGTACTATTATTCTGGGAGATAGCCATTGTTTATGCCCCAGTAACTGTTCTTTCTAGCACTTCATCTTTGCTGGGGCTCTGATGGTTACCAGCAGGTTATTGTTAGGTTTTCTTCATTTGCCAAAGTACTGTCTTTCTCTTTAATTCTGTTGGTCAGTAGAACATGAAAAAGCAGTCACTTCTGATATTTGCTCTACCTTTTGTCTTTCTTTGAGCTGGGGCTCGGGGTTCAATTATGAAGGAGAGCTGAGGGTGGGGTTTATGCTGTCTGTTTACATCTTTGAGCACTGACTAAGGAATGAGCAAGGGGCCACAAGGATTCAGAATCTATTGGCAGGTCATAATGTTTGCTATCTGGTGAGTGGTTCAGCTGGGACTTGCTCTCTGTCTCTGCACAATATGGCCAAACAGCGGGTATGCTTGCATAGCCCTTGAGTCCAAGTCAGGATATAAGAGGGAAAAAAGTGGGAAGAAGGAGAGAAAAAAGGGAAAGAAGGAGAAAGACAGAAAAAGAAGAAAGAAAAAGCAGAGAAAGAACAGGGAAGGAGAGAAAAGTAGAAGGAAGAAAGAAAAGAAAAAAACAACCAACCAACAAAGCAAGCAAATGAGATCATCAAACAAACTGATAACCCTTTCCCCCCAAAATTGTTGGTAAAGTATTCTCAGCTTTAGGATGTCTCTTTGAGGGGGAATCTCCCTCTTTTGACAGGTTCTGCATCTGCAGGGCTGTTATTGCATGTTCTCTAGTCAATGTTGAACTTAAGGTGTTAGAATCTTCACCTCCTGCTTCCTGCAATTGGTAGCCATCAGACACCCATGTGAGGGAGGGGGGCTTAAATAACTTTACTCAGTGTCTCTTGTGATGTTATCTACTTCCTCTCCCAGTGTTGTCACAGTTCCCAGGGCATCCAGTTCACAGAAGGGGAATGGGGCCTCCTGTCTCTGCCCTGCCCTTCTAATCTCTTTCACTTATTGCTAGGGGCAAGGGGAATCAGGCACTCACCAGGATCCTTCTCAGATAGTTCTGCTGTCTGTATCTATTGCCCAGCAGCTGGCTCAGAGTAGAGAATGGATCATCTGGGGTTCTGCATCTCCTATTACCTGCCAGGGCTTTGTGCACTGGGGGCAATGTTCTTTGAGGTCTCAAAGAGCAGCCCCATGCAAAACAGAGGTCAGTGCCAAGATGTGGTTCTGCTGTTCTGGAGAGGTTGCTCTGGAGCACTTCTCAGTCCAGACTTTAGAGAGAGTCTGCTCATTTTCTCTGTTGGCTGCTGTTTCTGCCACCAATAGGGTCCATAGCTCCCTCTCTAGCACTTACCAAAGTCTCTGGATCTTGGGAATCAGTGTCAAGGCTCTGGAGCCCAGTGCAGGCTTGGAGTGACTTCTCCCCACTGTTTTGCTGTGACCATTCCACTAAGTGGAACTGAGAGTGTATATAATCAGACAAGTAGCTGCCTCCCTGCTGGCAATTTTGGGGCAGGAACATGTAGCTTTTGTCCTCATTCCTGGGTTAGCATCCTAGCAAAACCATAATGATGAGAGAATAGTAGTAAAGTTGTAAACTGTGCTTCCTTACAATGTCTAGGTCCAGCCCAGATCTTATTCTTTGCTGCAAAATTATCTTCTGATAATTGAGATAATATTTTTAGGTATAAAAGAAAGACAATTTATAAAATTCTTAAACATAAAATATAACTTGTAAGAATGAGTTTAAGTATTTACATTCTTTCCTAATTTTTCTTTTAGCACCAAAAGGATGTGCTTGAGGAAGGATTTAGGAAGAAATTTGAGGAGATGAATAGAGAAAGAATTCACTGGGAAAAGAAGTTTGAGGATACAAAAAATGATACTTCTGGAATTGAAAGTATCTTGAAGAAATTTTTCTTGGAGTTTCTTTCAATGTCTGGTTCTGCTCTATTAACTTTCATATTTTCAAAGTTCAGGTTCACAGTTTAAAAGCATTAGTTGCTCTTTTAAGGAATTAAATATCATAAATATAATGCATTGATGTATGTTTGGTGTTATGCTTTCTATTTTAATTTATCAAAGATTTAAACAATAGAAATGCTTACTAGCATGTATCAGTGCCTGGCCCACATGAAACAGAACAAATGCCTGCACACTTTGAAAAACCATAAGTACCTTTAGGAAGTATAAGTTTGCAAAATTATGTATATTTAAGATGTCAATTTAGGCATTTCTTTTAATGGCAAAATATTGGAAAGTACTAGGTTGTCTTCCGCATAAGGTTAGTAACATACATGTTAATATGTGCATTTACTGGAATATTATTTAACCAGTAGAAAAACTGACAGGAGAACTCTACTTGTATTAGTATGGAATATCTTCAATAAATATTATAAAGCGAAAAAAGAAGAGAAGGCAAAGTCATGTAAATTATCTGATCTCCAAACAAAAACACAATTATTGTATGAAAGCACACAAATAGACACATAAAATATATCTGGAAAGATTTTTTGACTCCTTCTGAAGATAACCAGGTAGAATCAGGAATTGAAGGGATGCATACTTTTGATTACATGCTCATCTTTTAAATATTGTAAAAAAAAAAAAAAGTTATTTGACCTATTCAGAAATATGTAAGAAAATGTAAATTATTATGCGAATAATGATAATGGCAAACAAAGGTGAAGTTGGCAATATGATGATGAAATTGCATATTGCTTCTAGGAATTATATCAACCAGACCAACAAAGGATCTAAAACTAAAATCTGATTATTAAAATGCATACAATTTGCATCTGATTCTTGTTTTCCTTTTGGCTTTATTTTTTAATCCCCTGTATTTGTTTCAAAATAAAGGTATGAACTTTTCTGTGACCTTTGAGATCTCAGCTAGTGTAGCTTTTACTTTCTATCTCTGAATTACAGTTTTGAGGTGTTAGAAGCACAAATTACCAAACATTAGATTAAACACTGGTGAGAGGGATACTGCTATCCTTGTAGATTCAGTGGTGGTCTCTCTGTGGTAGGCCCAGACAGAGAGGACAATGTGCTTTCAGATCTAAACCCATGATGGGGGATGACAGACGCTGACATATGAAGGGCTGATGTTGGTCCTTAATCATTAGAATCTCAGTAGATTCAGTGATAATGAGTGGCGAACTGCTAGGCCTAACCAGAGATTCCTGAAGATGCTCAATAGACTATGTCCTCCATAAGGTCAAACCAGACGAGAATAAGCAGTCATTTGAAATCAAGGATGTTTATTAGGCAGTTCAGAGGTGGTACCAATAAGTGTTACACCAATAGCCCTAATCTGAGATCCTGAATTTATCAGCTGGAAGGGAGAATAGGACCACAGGAAAAAGGTCATCGCAACTCCAGGACAAATAATGATTTCTCTAGTTCTTATTCAAAGGAAACTCTGGCCATTTGCTAGGCACCTAGGTACTGGAGAATGTAAAATGCCCAAACATTTCAGGTTCTCTTGGAATCAGGATCCAACTTGCCAGGGGTACCCAGATCCTCAAAACACATACCAAACTACTTGTTAAAATAGTGAGATGGGGCTTGCAGGTAATAAATATAATATTGTACCAGGAGCAATTTATTGGGTTATAGTACTTATTTTGAATGGAAGGGTAAAGTTTATTTGAGGACAGATGCTGTTACTTATTTTTCTGTACATTTCCTCAAAGTATGTTCAGACGAAGAATGTGCTAAATAAGTATCTCTTATAATAACAATAGGATGATGCATGTATGATTGTTTTCAATGTGGCAATTCCATGAACTCTCCAAAGATCAATGGCAATAGATAGTTTGGATTAGAGATACCAGGCTAAGGTCTCTAAGGTGGTTTCAAGGACAGCAGAAAAAGGGAACTTTCCTAAAGCAGTATCCTTCTCTGAGATTTCACATCTCACACTATCTGAAATGACGCCAAAAAATGAATTTCTTCTTCTATGGTTTATAGGAAAACTCAGGCAAATCTGTGAGCTCCTGTAGATTTGTTATCTCATGTATCACAGTTTCTGGACAACTGTACCAAAGAAAACATTTTTCTCTGTGTTTCACTTTTCTCTGTGTTTCACAGAGTGACTCACACAGATTTGTCAAGAAACGCAACAAATTATTTTTAGCGTTCTGTATTTTATATCAAGTCAATCTAATACTTCCAAGACTGACTAGATTTACTTTAGCTCTCTTTGATGGTTGAAACAATTATAACAATTATTCTGTTCGATGTGATCCAAGGATTATCAGTCAAGAAGACATAGACCCTATTCATTTCAGGCACAATGAGACCATCCTATAATCACCACCCACCCTTCCTTTCTTGACTCAAGTTTTTCCATGTTTCCATGAGTCAGAGTCATTCTAGTCAATTCAGTTTTGAGGGCTAACTGGGATCAAGAGTCCTTTAGACCACCCTCAGATTAAATGATTTACTAGTAAGACCCGGAACTCAGGAATTTTGCATGCTTACAGTTACAGGTTATTACAGTGAAAAGCATAATTAAAACCAACAAAGGGCATATGGATCAGATCCAAGAGGTACCAGACATGGCTTTGCAATTGACTTCTTCCAGGGGAGCTGCACAGACATCATCACAGCCTGGAAATTAGATCAGGAAATGACAAGGAGAACCTAGAAGATCAGGAAAATGAAATCAGAAAACCCTAACTCACACCACAGTTCTAGAGTTGGCTAGTAGTTCTGCTGCCATTAGTAGCTTATAATTTGATACAATCTTGGCTCTCTAAGCAAATTCTTAGCAGATATTTTTCTTGAAGATTGGCAACACTTTTATATTTTGGCGAAAAAGCCCTATTTTCTCCAATTTCTTTATATTATTTCTGTAAGTACCCAATTTCGATTAAAAAACAAAAAGAGGAATTTTTCAAAAAAAAATCTATTTTGATATCATGAGTTTTTATGGGTGTTTTCTGAGATTATTATTGAAAATTGAAACCAAGTACATCCACTTTTTAGAAATCATAGGAAGCCAAAGGTTTGCTTATGTAAATTTTAATTTATATTCATAGTGATGCAAAAGAAGAAAAAATGATTCATTACACATAGTGCCGGAGTCCAGCTCCAGCAGAGTCCAGAGATTCCCAAAGGTGGAGATGGCGTCGGCAATTGTGAGAAAGAGAAAGAGAGAGAGAGAAAGACTTGGACAATCTGTTCAGATTTGAGCAGATGCCATTTATTGCAAGTTAGTAGTGAGCTTATTTTCCTCTCTGAAAGGAAATAGTTTCTGTAAGTCATCACTACAGAGCAAGTTAAAATCATCATTACAAAGCAAATCACTTACAACAAATTACGTGAATCTTTGTGATGTTAGAACGATGCTTAAGGGAAAGTTTAAGTATTTTTCTCTGTGCTTGGCTAATGTTCTCTTTAAGGGTGGAGACAATTCCATCCCAAAACAACACCACAATGATGTTATTTTGACGTAAAAACAGTCTCTGCAACCCGTTAATACAGAACCTTAAAATTATAAACTTAAAAACTATTATATAAAATCATAAAGCTTCTCATTAGACAACCCTATTTAAAACAAAACTTTTATCTCAAATTAACTAGTACATATAATTTTTCTAACAATTCTAATTCTTTATAAACTTAACTTCCTTATTCAATCTATCTAGGAAAACAAGTTTTTCCATAATAAAGTCTCTGACCCAAGGTTTTGGAGCAATTCATGTGTAGAATACTTCCATCTGCACGGAGGAATGTATACCTGGAGACCCTCCTAAAGCACCTCGCGAAGATGTTCCTTTCTCATGAACGAAGAGTTTCTTTTTCAAGACCCTCTGCTCTTTCAAGCCCCTTGGTAATTTCCTCTTATTCAAATTCCTTCGTTGTCTTCTTTATCTGGAACATCCTATTCCTAAGGAAAACAGCTCAGAAGAAACTTCTAGTTTCGGTTGTTAAATAAAACCTGTTTTACTTCCTTAAATTCTACATCTAAACTTTTCAATTTTTATATACTAAAACTTTTGTAATATATATCCCAAACCCCTAAAAACAAACTTACAAGTCACCTACATATACCTTAATATAAACTTTCACCACACCATAACTACAACTACAAATAATAAGTAAAATATTCAAAACAATTCTTTGCTTAAACAAAATCAGAAACTTCTTTTTACCAGGTATTAGTCACAAATTCTAACCCTAAAAACAAGATTTGTAACCCATGATTAAGCGAAAGAAAGCCCTTTAAACATGCCTCAGAGCCATCACATGGGCAAAGAGGGACAGGCCAAACAATGTAGTGGGAAGTGGAAAGATGGACAATGAGTTCCCAGTAGCTGAAAATACTTTGCATAAACGTGCTGTTTTCTTCTTTCATGACTTCACAGAATTCTTTGACCATAACAGCAAAGGCAAAATACAGCAGGGCCTCAGCTTTTCGGACTCGCCCTGCTGCCCGGGGTCTTCAGCCCACCAGGACCCTGTCAATCAAGCGGGCCTCCAAGTCTGGCTCCCAACATAGTGCTTGCCCCATTAGAATTACTAATATATTAGAAATGCAAAAACAAAAACAAACAGGCAGTACCAAAAGTTGGAGAGATTTGGGTGAGAGTTTTATGTAGTACACCTGTTTTGAAAAGCATTTGGGCAGCATATTATAGAGTTAAATGACTCAGAAGTGCTGCTCCTAGACATAAAAGAGGGAATTTTTTAAAAGTCCACAAAATACTTGTTCAAAATACAGCAGTTTTATTCATCATAGCCAACAATTAGCAACAAACCTTCAACAGATAAACAAATAAACACATTTTTATATCCATTGAGAGAAATACTTCAATAAAAAAACAAACTATTTTACATTCAATAAGAAGGATAAATCTCATAAGCATGTTTTTGCTAGAAAAGGTTAGACATACCAGAGTACATCATATATTATCACATACATATCCAATTCAGGAAGTGCAAATTAAACTGTATTAATAGAATTCAGTACAATGTTGTCTTCAGGTATGGAATCATCTGGAAAGCACCGCAAGACAACTTTTGAATATAATGAAAATATTGTATTTCTTCATTGATGTGGTGGTTAAGTGGGTGAATGTATTTGTAAAACCTCAAATAACTTACACTTAAATGTTTGAATTTTATTTATATAAATTATTTCTTAATTTAAAAACTAGATAAGGAAAAAGGTGAACGTAAAAAGGAAACTAAAACCTTTATGACTGCAGTTTTAGACTCTTATCAAGAAAATATACTCAAGGAACTCACAGTATAGTGACAGAAATTGTGAAAAAGAAAGGAAAGAAAAATAATTTCTGATAGTACTAATATCAGGAGAATAATAAGAACAGCAAAAACAAAAAACAAAAATATGTCCCGTGATAACAACTTAAAAATCAGTAGGCCAATTTGAGAATATTAGACAAAATAAGGAATGTTTCCAGGCTTTAGCTAACAGTTGAATACTTTCTGATGACAACACAAGAGGGAGCTCAACAGCTACAAAACTAGAAATAGAAGTCTAGATCCTTCTCTCCTTGAAAGAGTACATGGAAACCACTCACATAAACATGAATTTAGGAAAATACCATGCTTATATACTGATGAAGTTTTTATGAGACAAAAAAATCACCAGTAGTACAATATCCTTATAAGAAGTAGCTAAGTGTCTGCGTAGTGAAAACAGAGATGTACTTCTCAAATTCTCCATCAAATAAAGGACTTGTTGTCCCAGATGATAGTAGTGCTGTCAGTAGGCAGACTTCATCTGGCAGGCACATCAGGCATTTTGTCAGCAACATAGACACCTTGCTCAGAGTCATGACCCTTCCTGGAGCAAATCACAGCCAAACACTTACTGATGCAGGTTGATAAAACCCTGGCCATCACAGCCCAACTCAGAACATCTGTGAATGGTCATTCTGGCTACAGAGCTCACTGTTGGGTCAGCTGAGGCTATCCCAGGAGTGCACTAAAAATGACTTTCTTATCTGCCCAATACTTACTCCACATTATGCAGATGTTAATCCCATGCATTCATTATAAACATACTGGTGAAGCAGCTAGTGCCACAGCAGCTCTGCTTGGACCCTAGCACTTCCTAGGCACAGAAGCTGAATGCCATTTTTAAAAAATCAGCAAAGCCCTTCCCTGGAAGAAGCTGCTGAGAGTGACTGCTGTCTCCAGGCTCTGCCTTACCATTGCAGCGCCTGACTAGACTGGCAGTAAGAGCTGCAGAGGGAGCACAGCAAGGGAGCCAGAGGCTCCTATTGGAGAAGATGAAACAGGCACCCTGCCACCGTCTTGAAAACTTGGAAGGAAAGTGCTCTAGCTTGCTCACCACAGACCAGAAGACCTGATCTCTGTGACTGGCAGATTAACTACTCAGGAGTTGATCATGACCCAGAGGGAATATCCTGAAAGCACATCCTCCAGAGGGACAGAATGAGTGCTGAGTCTCAGGTACCCTACCCACTACCCTGATTCAGCCACGGGACAAAGGATGTGACCAGAAAAGGATGAAGAAGACCCCCAAAGAGATCAACAGTGAATCTAGGATTGACCCAACCCACTCCTCCCCAGCAATCCTCTGAATGTCAGGCCTACACACTCTGGGGCACTACAGAAAGCGACAAACCCAGGCAGAGAGCCTGGACATCACCCATGATAGGAGGACTCTACTCCAGGATAAGCATGGGTGGGGTGCTCTGCACCAGTACCTGGGGAAGAGATAATCCTGCACCTCCCCACCAGAGGAGATCTCCCCTGAAAATATGCCAGTGGGAAGGGAGGACTGAAGCTCCACCCATTCCAACTGCCTCCTCCTCCTCCCATGGATGGGACACTAGAGGGATTGTAAATGTCCTCTCACAGGAGACAGCAGAGGAGCTTACCTGTGAGGCACTGAGAGGAACAATTACAGAACATGCCACAAGAGACTAGGTTGTGTTTTATTTTTGTTTTCCTTGTTTGTTTAATTTTTTTTCTTTTTCCTGTGTACACAAATGTGTATAGGAGAGTTTGATCTGGATTCCCCCCTCCCACCATTTTTTTTCTTTCTTTCTTCTTTTGTTTTTGTTTTCTGTTTGTATGTGTATATGAATAATTGAGTGTCCGTCTTATAGGGGTTTTTTGGGTTTTTTATGTTTTTTTCTTGTTTAGTTTAATGTGTGTGAATATATGTGTGTGGATTCAATTTGAATTCTCTTTTTTCTTGTCTTTTCTGTTTTTTCATTTTGTGTTGGAAGTGTGTGTGTGTGTGTGTGTGTGTGTGTGTGTTCAATTTTCCTGTTTTTTTCTTTTTTTTCTTTTTTGTTTTTTTTCCCCAGTTTGTTTTGGTTTGTGTGTGTGTGTGTGTGTGTGTGTTTAATTGTTTTTTGCTTTGGTTTCTGCATTTGCTTTTCTGTGTTTGTTGTTTACTTTTTTAAATTTTTGTCCATCTTATTTCATTCCACTTTTCTCTGTTCTCTTCATTGTTGTTATTGTATTGTGGACCCAGGGGTGTACACACATACCCATTACATCATCATATAGAGTGGTGGCAGGGAGTGGGTCTCAGGGAACCCATACCACAATCATTATGATGTGCAAGTAATTTTTGTATCTTAGGCTCCCCATCCTCCACTTTATTCAACTCAAAACTATAAGAGACAGCAAAGCTTCCCACCCACAGCTCCGTTTCAAAATAGAACAAATTCAGAGCCCCAATCAGGGAAGAATAGAGGACTGAAAAAATAGCAAACAGCAGAAGTGAAAGCCTCTCCCACTACCACTGAATAATGGAACTAAAGAGAAAGGAAAGAGATCTGTCACAAATGAGGAAAAATTAATGGAAGAACACAGGTGATTCCCAGTGCAAAAAAGAGAAAATGCCTGGAAAATCAGACCTCAGAGCCCAAACAATGGAAGTCACCAATGACTGAACTCAAAATACAACAGGGATTAGGGAATGAATGGAAAGAGTGAATAAGACTCAAGAAAGTCAAGATGCAACATTGAAAGAACTTGTAACATAGATTTTGGCCACAAAAAATTCATCCAGGAAGTAAATAACAAAATGACAAGTATGGAATGTAGAATTAATAAAGCAGAAGAAAGAATCTCAGAACTTGAAGACAAAAGCATGGAATTAATAATCTGAAAAAAAATAGAAAGAAAACTCACAGAACAAGAATAAAGCCTCCAAAAGATGTGTGATTATATCAAGAGACTGAAGCTGCATCTGATTGGTATCCCAGAAGAATAAAGGGAAAGGGAGAACACCTTGGAGCAAGTGTTCCAGGAGATTATTGGAGACAACTTTCCCTGTCTCACCAAAGATGTAACCAATGAAACACAAGAGATACAGAGAACCCCTGCAAGACATCAAATGAGAAGACCAACCCCTAGACACACAGTGATATGCCTATACAAAGTAGGTACAGAAAAAAAATACTAAAGGCAGAAAAAGAAATGTCAGACTACCTACCAGGGAAAACCAATCAGAATAGCAGCAAACCTAGCAGCAGAAACACTACAAGCTAGAAGGGACTGGAGTCCAATATTCAAATTCCTCAAAGATAAACAATTTCAACTAATAATTTCCTACCCAGATAAGGTCAGCTTCATCAGTGATGAAGAATTAAAATCCTCCTCAGATATCGAATCCCAAAGATATTATGCAGCTTCCAGACCAGCTCTACATGAGATGTTAAGCAAAAAGAAAGAAAGAAAAAAAAATGACCACATACATCCGAAGAGAACAGGAGAACACAGAATCAACAGAGAATACATAATGACTGCAAACTTGAAAACACACATATCAACCTAAAAGTTAAAAGAAAACAAAGAAAAAACTTGTAAGAACTTCATAATGGAGATAGACTATCACATTTCAGTAATCAGCCTGAATGTGAATAGACTAAATGTACCTGAAAAGGAACAGAATGGCAAACTGGATTAAAAAACCATGACCCAATCATTTGCTGCCTCCAGGAAACTCATCTCACCACAAGGAATGCACACAGACTCAAAGTTAGAGGATGGAGAATGAATTTCTAGGCAAATGAATCAGAAAAGAAGGCAGGAGTCTTGATCTTAACATCAGACAAAACCATTAAGCTATCAAAAATTTAAAAAGATATGAGAGGACACTGCATAACAAAAAAAGTTTCAATCCATCAACAAGAAATATACATCCTAAACATATATGCACCCAACACAGGAACAACAGTATTTATAAAGCAATAACTAAGTAAACTAAAAGAAGATATTGACACTAACACTATTATAGTTGGGGACTTAAATAACCTGCTAACAACCATAGGTTGATCATCGAGGCAAAAAATCAACAAAGAGATCTAGAACCACAACTTGACACTTGACCAAATGGTCTTAATAGATACCTACAGAACACTTCACCCAACAACTTTAGAATATACATTCTACTCATTACCACATGGAACATACTACAAGATCGATCACATCTTCTGCCATAAATCAAGCATAAACAAATTTCATAAGATTGAAATACTGCCATGTACCTTCCCAGATCATAGCGGAGTAAAAATAAATATCACCACCAACAAAATTCCCCCCAAACACACAAAGACATGGACATTAAGCAGCATGATGCTGAACTATTACTGAGTCAACACAAAAATCAATATAGAAATATAAAAGATTCCTGTAAACAAATGAAAATGAAGAAACATCTTACCAAAATCTCTGGGATGCCATGAAAGCAGATCTAAAAGGGGAATTTATATCTCTATGAATACACATCAAGAAAATGGAAAGATCACAAGTTAACAGCCTAACAAGCCACTTTAGAGAGCTGGAAAGACAAGACCACCAAAACACTACTTTTAGCAGAAGAATCCAGGTCAATAAAGTAAAAGCCCAAATATGGGACATAGAAGACAAAAGTATCATAGAAAACATCAATAAAACAAAAAGTTGGTTCTTTGAATGAGTAAACAAGATTCATGTACCCCCTAGCCAGAATGACCAAGAAAAAGAGAGAAAAAGCCCAAATAAACACAATCAGAAATGCAAAAGATTAAATCACAACAGACCATGAAGAAATGCAAAAGATTATCAGAGACCACTATGCTCACCTGTATAGAAACAAACTTGATAATCTAAATGAAATAGAGAACTTTCTGACATGACACAACCTCCCATGATTGAAACAAGAAGACATTGAAACACTAGATAGACAAATAACAACCCAGGAAATTGACTCTGTCATAAGTAAACTACCTACAAAAAAAAAAGGTCCTGGACCAGATAGCTTTCCAGCAGAATTTTATAAAACTTGCAAGAAGGAGAGAATACCATTCTACTGAAAGTATTTCAGGCAATTGAGAAAGATGGAATTCTCCCCAAGTCATTTTGCAAAGCAAGCGTCACACTGATACACAAACCGGTTAAAGATCCAACAAAAAAGAGAACAACAGGCCAATATTCCTAATGAACATTGATGCAACTATTCAGAGAAATGAAAGACCTTTACAATGAAAACTACAAAACACTACTAAAAGAAATCCAAGAAGACTTAAACAAATAGAAAAAATTCCATGCTCATAAATAGAAAGAATAAAAATTGTTAAGATGTCCATCCTACCAAAGGCAATCTACAGATTCAATGCAATGCTCATTAAATTACCAGCAGCATTCTTCTCAGACCTAGAAATGACAATACAGGGATTCATATGGAATCATAAATGACCATAATAACCTAAAAAATCCTTAACAAACTAAATAAAGTGGGAGGTATTACCCTTCCAGGCTTTAAACTTTACTATAAGGCTGCAATAATCAAAACAGGCTGGGCACGGTGGCTCAAGCCTATAATCCCAGCACTTTGGAAGACCAAGGTGAGAGGATTGCCTGAGTTCAGGGGTTCAAGACCAGCCTGGGCAACTTGGTGAGACCTTGTCTCTACAGTAACTCAAAAAATTAGCCAGACTTGGTAGTGCGCGCCTGTAGTTCTTGGAAGGTTGAGGCGGAAGGATCGCCTGAGCCCAGCAGGTAAATACTAAAGTGGCCATGAGTGTGCCACTGCACTCCAACCTGGGCAACAGAGTGAGACTCCAACTCAAAATAAAAATAAAAACAGCCTGGTATTGGCACAAGAAGAGGCATATGGACCAATAGAACAGGAAAGAGATTCCAGAAGCAAAGCCTCAATTTCTTAACCAACTCATCTTTGACCAATCGTCCACCAACAACCACTGGGGAGAGGAGAACCTATTCAGTAAACAGTGCTGGGAAAACTGGCTGACCACATTCAGAAGATTGAAACAGAACCCCTACCTATCACTATTCACAAAAATCAACTCTAATTTGATCAAAACCCTAAACATAAAACCTCAAACCATAAGAATAGTAGAAAATGCAGGAGACACCCTTGAAAAAATTGGATTAGGCCACCAATTCCTGATCAAAACCCCAGGTGTCCATGCCATAAGTGATAAGATAGACAAGTGGGACCTGATTAAACTGAATAGCTTCTGCAAAACCAAATAAACCATCAAGAAAGTGGGGAGACCACACCCATCATGGGAAAAAATATTTCCAAACTATATATCTGACAGAAGCCTAACATCCAAAATATACAAGCAACTCAAATGTGCCAAAAGGAAAAACAAACAACCCTAGTAAAAAAATGGACAAAAGACATGAATAGACACTTCTCAAGAGAAGATATATGGGCAGTCAACAGAAACATGAAAAAGTGCTTAGCCTCACTAATCATCAGAGAAATGCAAATCAAAACCACATTGTGATACCACCTAACCCCAGTTAGAATGACCACCACCAATACAACAAACAACAGATGCTGATAAGAATACAGAGAAAAGGGAATGCTTCTACACTGCTGGTGGGAATGGAAACTAGTTCAACCTCTATGGAAAACAGTGTGAGGATTTCTAAAAGAACTAGAAATTAATCTTCCTTATGACCCAGCAATCCCCCTACTGGGAATACACCTATAGGAACTCAAAGTATTCTATAGAAAAGATAGCTGCACATGCATGTTTATTTCAGCACTATTTGCAATAGCGACAACATGGAACCAACCTTGCTGCCCATTGAAACTGGACTGGATTTAAAAAGAATGTGATACATATACAGAATTGAATATTATGCAGCCATAAAGAAGGACAAACATATGGGCTTCGCAGCAACTTGGATGGATTTAGAGTCAATAATACTCAGTGATTTATCATAGAAACAGAGTATAACATATTTCTACTTATAAGCGGACCGTGAACATTTACTATAATACTATATGAAAGGGATTGGCAATAGCGGGAGACTGCTGGGGTGGGGGTGGAGGGGACACAACATCAATGAGAGTGCCTGATCTTAAACCAGGCAAAGTGGGGGCCGAAGGGAGGCCCATACTTTACCTGTTTGATGCCCACTTGTATACTTAATCCTGAATTATACCCCACATCTTTAAAATAAAATAAAATAAATTTTAAAAAAGAAATTAAAGCAGTGATGTAATATATGAAATACTAGCAAAGTCCAGGATAGCAAACTCAGTTATGTGTGACTGGAGGAGAAGTTTTGGAAAGAGAGGAGATAGACTAGCAAGTTGTTAGAACTGAAAGGAAACTTATTTCATAAATGAAATCTAAACTGGAAGGAGCATAACACTGAATAAACATAAAATGATAAAAATGACACTAGAGAATATCATCTTTATAAATCTATTGTTGTAAAATCTGAAACCCTGCAAATACCAATGCACGCTCTTAGAAGCCATAAACGTTCCGGGTCAAGATGGCGACGACACAGGCGGAACTGTGAGATTCTTCAAATGTGAGTTTCCCAAAAAGACTCTTGCTTCCCTTCCCCCACCCACTCATCCACAGCCAGACGCATGGTCTGAGGCCCAGGGTCCCTCAGTCCCACGCAGGGCCGGCTATTGCGTCCCTGGTTGCTTCCCCGCTAGTAGGAAATCTTGGGTCTCAGCTCCCTCCCTAGTTAAAACATACCCAGACCCAGCCTCC
>CAUYQG010004056.1:0-10175 GCA_963574415.1 Tarsius wallacei
GCCCCTTTATAAAGTAGGCAAAAGACATGAATAGACACTTCTCAAAAGAAGATATATGGGCAGCCAACAAACACATGAAAAAGTGCTCAGCCTCACTCATCATCAGAGAAATGCAAATTAAAACTACATTGAGATACCACCCAACACCTTTAAGAATGGCCATCATTAATAAAACAAACAACTACAAATGCTGGCGAGGATGCAGAGAAAAAGGAATGTTTCTACATTGCTGGTGGGAATGCAAACTAGTGCAACCTCTTTGGAAGACAGTGTGGCAATTTCTGAAAGAACTAGTAATTGACCTTCCATATGACCCATCAATTCCCCTATCGGGAATATGCCTGGAGAAACTCAAATCATTCTACAAAAAAGATAACTGCACATGCATGTTTGTTGCAACTCTATTCACAATAGCAAAAACATGGAACCAACCATGTTGCCCATTGAAGCTGGACTGGATAAAAACAATGTGGTACAAATACACAGTGGAATATTATGAACCATTAAGAAGGACAAACATATGGACTTCGCAGCAACTTGAATGGATCTGGAGTCAATCATACTCAGTGATCTATCATCGAAACAAAGAACAGAGTACCATATATTCTCACTCATAAATGGAACTTGAACAATTATAATGCTATAAGAAAGTGATTGGCAGTAGTGGGAAACTGACAGGGAAGGGGGGTGGGATTGGCAGTTGAGGGAAACTGCTGGGGGGGAGGGGTATAGCTCATCAACAAGGGTACCTGCATGATCAATGTCTATATACCTAACCCTGTAATGTACCCCACATCTTTATAATAAAAAAATTTTAAATTGTTATAATAATAATTATCTTCATCATTATAATAATATATTTATTACTGTGATTATAATAGACACCCATGAGTAGTTTCATGCTAAGATTTGTACTGTACTTTAAAGAATGGGCAGGATTTAGGAGGCAGTTAAATATGTTTAACAGATAAAAAATTGTCTTGTCAGGTGGACAAAAGAAACATAATTTACCATTAAAAAAAATCTTTCTTACTTTAATATTTCAACATGGGGTTTGATCTTTATGATTTCATGGGTATCAAAATGCTCTTTGGGAACCACCACTGGTAGCAGGACAATTCATGACTGGTGGAAAGTGTATTCATGTGTGCAAAATGACTCACATCAACAAGTAAATATCTACCATCAAGTACCTTAAACCCTCAATTTCAAAGGACCTATATCAAAATATAAGTATTATTGATCTTATCTGTTGTAGAGAGAGATTGTATAGCAGTTCAGTTGTCTAATTCCCCTAGTTAGTCTTACATTTAATAGTCTATTTCATGGGGCCTAATACTCTCTAGACGCTTAGAAGATGCACACATACAAAAGCATACTTTATTTTCTCTGTATGATCAGGTAAGCCATATAACATGGTAGAGTTCTTACTGGAGTTGAAGGATTTTACATTTGGAAATTTGTATTCTATTCCTGGATCTGCCTTTAGCAAATGATGTTTCCTACGTCATGCCATTTTTCCCTACCAAGCTCAATTTTCTGTTCTGCAAAGTCGAGAAGATGTAATAACATTAAACTAATTTTCAAAATATATAACTTCGAATTTGTAGAGTATTTTTCTTTCCTTTTTTTCAGTCAAACATAACTTCTTTTGCCCCTAACATATAAAATGTAGGAAAACTAAATAGTTCTGGTTGAAGCCTGTACTTTTTATCAACTTTTTGCCTTTCTGCTCCAAATATGTTCTTTATTATCTGTTCTGTGGAAATGGAGCTGAACCATGTAAGCATTTCACTTCTGCATTTAGCATGATATTCAGATTTCTCAGTAGAGATTGTTGAATGAACATAGCAGGAGAAAGGGGCTTATCTTCCTGGTTTTGGCATACTTCCAGTTTCTTCTTGCTATTTCTGCATGGTAGCCAGTATCATGTCTGGGGGCGAGTCAGTAGTGCTTACCTCAATTAAATTCCAGCTGTATCCTCATAGACTCCCCATCCAGTTTCAGACTCATATGGATGAATTGCCAGTGGTATTGCAGGCACTCCAGTTGGCTTCCCACACTGGGTCGGCCAGCACCGCAGAAGAGTGTGTCCTGCTTGCCAGGCCCAGCTGTAGTTCCCTTCAGCTTCAGCTCATCTATAACATGGGAATGGTGTTTCCTGCATGCCAGTCCAAGTGTGGTTTCTTGCCCACTAGCCTTAGTCCAGAAACTATGAACCAGCTCTGGTCTATGGCAGCCCATTAACACCCCCCACCCCACCATCATCTTTAAAGCTTTAACAACATCTCTGACTCTCAGTCTCGGTGAGGGTTTCTCACTTCCAAGTTTATTTTTTCCTTGGGCACACTTTCTCGAACTTCATTCATTCTTTCAAGTTCTCTTTATTTTTTAAAGTTGATCCCTTGTTGCTAGTTTCTTGTTACTAGACACTATTCTTGATGTTAAACATTATCTATTCAAATAACTGTTTTGTGCCTATTCCCTGTCAAGATGCTGTCTAATACAAAGCTGACATGTAAAGGGAACTGGAAATTTGTCTACTTTCTGCCCGTATATACGTGTGGAAAGAATATGAGGGATCAACAGAGAAATAAATGTTGAAAACCACTGGACTGAGTAATCTTTCAGTCCTTCCACTCTGACATTGTTAGGCCCTTAATGATGGTTGCTATAGTAAACTCAATTCAACAAAGGTTTTCATATGCAAGGGGGTAGGTCCCATCACGGTCTTGCATATAATGTTCTGTGGCAGAATCCATTCAATTTTTAATGGGAAAAATTTAGATTTACAACTTGAATTCACTGTTATGAAATATGCTTAGTCAAAATATCAAAACATTTATCCTGTAGTGTCTTCATTTATAATTTAGTGTCTGTAACCCTGCCATGTGAATTTCACTTTGTTGTTGTGAAGATCATTCTGGTAGCAGATATAGCATTTACATGTAAATCATAACATGGTTGTGAAAAATCATAGTGGGTGGCTTTTATATCTCTTTTTATTTTTATCCCAATGTTTTTTTATTTCTCATAATGAAAAATTTAGGCCTTAAAAAGAGTAAGAAACTTAACCCAAGAACATATTACTGATAAAATTCATCTTTGTGTTTGTCCAGTAAAATCCTCTTACCTCATAAAAGAATACATGGATGACATTTAAAAAAATTCTCTTGGAAGAATCTGCCATTCATATTATCATATTTTGACTTAGTATTTACAAGAAATTGTCATTTCTAAATAGTTATAAATAAGTTTTGTATAATTTATTTCGTGTTGAACATTTATTCAGTTTAACAAACATTTCTGATATTCTCATTTTCACCAGAAGAGGACAGTAAAGCTTAACTTACTAGATTTGTTATCATTATTTGAATAATTACATTTGACTCAGAAAATTGTTAGGCATTTCAAAAGGCAATAGTTAGGAATATATCTGATTTTCTCTTTACTCTCTTTATGAAAAGCAACCACCTTTTCCAACTGAGAGTAGTAATTACAATCTCCCTTCTGATTTCTTGTAAGAAGCCACAATTTCAGAGGTAGATAGAATAGATTCAAATCTTGATTTTACTACAGGAACAAACTGTTTAAACTTGGCAAGCAACTTAAACTTGCTCATTTTTATAAACATAAAATGATAGTCCCTAGCTTGTTTACTTTTGAAAACGACTAAATAAGCTATTGTCAACAAATTGCTTAAAACAGTACTTATAACACAGATGATGAACAAATATTAGTTCCCATAACTTTAGAATCTGTGATATTGTTTGCTGTTATACACCCCTTAGTCAGCAAACATTTTTTAGAGACTCCTAGAATGGTTTATGTGCTTTTACCTGAAAATGAAAAAATGGATGGAAGGCTAATTTTAGGGATATTTACAAGGTTAATCATACAGAAGTATGAATAGTGACTGATAAGGCTAGATTATGAATTTATTCATTTCTATCTATAAAGTAATTTAAAAAATAATGAACATATATTGCTTTCTAAGTATAAAATATTAAATTTAATTAACTATTAAAATTCATTTGTTTTAGATTTTTTTCAATTTATATAATTATTTTGCAAATAGGTGTACATAAAACTGAAAACTAAACTATTGAAACAAATAGTCATTTTATAGCCTGTCAGTGTAAACTCAAATTATCCTTTTGGGTTACAGCTATTGGATTTTGTTTGCTTTTATTGTATTGTAAGGAAAAGTTAAAAGAATATGCTTACAATGGACAGAAAATTATTCAGTATGCAAGACAGATGGAAAACACCCTTGAAGAGGAGGTCTTTTTCAATACCATCAGTAATAATATGAGAAACTTACTATAATGGTTTTTCCAAAACTTGCAATTCTCCACAGTAACTTGTAATTTTTTGAAGACCAAGGAAAGAAGATAAAAATATAATAATTATACTTAAGTGATTATTTTAGTGACTTGTATACAGAGATTTTACAACTGTACTTGTTTCACAAGATTGAACAGTATTAATGATGTGGCTCTCAAGGTAGATTCTTTTTAAAAAATATAAACATATCTTACATTAATATGGGGCTTTTTAATTTTCAAAGACTTTTACATTTATCATACTGGTTATAAATTCATTTGCATGAATATAATATTGAAAGGAAAGGAGCCCACAATATCTGTTCTTTGACTATATTGAAATTTAAATTTGTCACATAATTATTTTCATTTGCTTATTCATAAAAGGCATAAATAAAGCATGCGCCTTTCACTCAACATGAAAATTAAAGCTCTATATGGAGATTTACTCCTCCATGCCATTCTACTGCTTTCCCCAATCTGAGATAACACTTTCCAGAGTCTTGTGTTTATCATTTTCTTTTTTCTTTGCCCCAAAAATTATGTGATATTTCTAGTCTATATCATGCAAAATTAACTGACAATTCTCAATTTATTATTTAAAGTCTGTATACATTGTTATCAATAATTGTATACAAATATAGAATATAATAATTCTAAATACAATATCAGAAAATTAAACCTGTATGAAAGAATAAATACACCATGACACACTTGGCTTTATCTCTGACAAAATGATGAATCAATATTAAAAAATGAAGCACACTACATTCACAATAAAGCAGGCAAAAATTACAATAATCTCAATAAATTTAAAAAATTATCAAAATATAATATAAAAATATGAAACAAACTATCAGGAATTTAGGAGCATAAGAGATCTTGCTTAATGAGACAAAAATGTCCCAGACAAAAATTATCTATCTTTTAAAAACTTTCAAAAATTGACAAAGTTAGAAGTATTCCTTTTAAAATCATAAACAAGGCAAAAATTTCCACTTTGTCCACAGAAATTCAACTTTGTTTTTAGGTTCTCATCAATCAATAAAAGATTATAAATTTGAATCAGTTGAACTAAAACTGTGGTTACTTGTAAATCACCAAGTTGTCTAAAAGCACATAAAAAGTAATATTAACAATAAATAGTAGAGCCCATCAAGATGGCTAAATAAAAATATCATACTATTATGTAGTAATCAAGAGTTCACAAAAAAGTTGAAAAGAGATACCATTTATAACAACAATAAAGTAACAAGAATTAAATCTAGTAAACAAATATGCTTTAAAAAATAATATAAAAATTATTTAAGGAGAAAGTTATAAAAGTTACATTTAAAGAGACCAATATAAATTTAAAAAATACTGTAATCATAAATAGGGACTGCCACTTTCCTCCATAATAATCTCTATATTTAATGCAATTTCTTTTATTTATTTATTTATTTATTTATTTTTATAATCAATATTTTTAATTATGATATTGTGGGGTACAGTTAAGGGTCAGGTATACAAATATGCTTCGTTCAGGTACCCTTGTTGATAAGAGGTGTCTCCCCGTCCCCAGACAGATATTTACTACCATTAATCCCATCTCCCTACCCCTCCCCACCCATAGTTTCCCACCACTGTCAGTCATTTTCTTATGGTAATACGTTGGATAATCAAGGTCCACTATATGAGTGAGAACATGTGATACTCAGTTCTTTGTTTCTGCGAGAGATCACAGTATTATAGACTCTAGTTCCATCCAGGTTGCTGCGAAATTCATGATTTTGTTCTTTTTTTATGGCTGCGTAGTATTCCATCATGTATATGTACCATATTTTTTAAATCCAGTCCTCTTTTGATGGACAGCATGGTTGCTTCCAGGTTCTTGCTATTGTGAACAATGCTGTGATAAACATACATGATACTAGCAATGAGTTTAATGTAATTTTAAAATTTACACAGCCGGGATTGGTGGCTCAGCCTGTAATCCCGCGCTTTGGGAGGCTGAGGTGAATAGATTGCCTGAGCCCGCGGGTTTGAGACCCGCCTGGGCAACTTGGCGAGACCTCATCTCTACAATAAATAATAAAAAAAAATCAGCCGGGCATGATAGCGTGTGCCTGTAATTCCAGCTACTTGGGAGGCTGAGGAGGAAGGATCGCCGGAGCCCAGCAGGTCGAGGCTGCAGTGGCCAGGAGCAGCCACTGCACTCCAGTTTGGGCGATAGAGTGAGACTCCAACTCAAAAAAAAAGAGAGAAAAATAAAATTTACACAGAAAAGCAAAAGTTTAACAGAAGCCATTTTTTAAAAGAAGAATTAGAGGAACGTTTTTGTGCTATCAGATGTTAAATCTTATATAGACATATTAGGACACCATGAAAGTTGGAGAAGGATAAGCAAATTAAGCAGTAATAAGACAAACAAGAAGTCCAGAAATAGATCCACATATATGAATATTTGATATGATATAGGTGGCATTACAAGTTAACAATTTAAGGAGAAAATATTTAATAATACTGATGGGACAATTGATAATTCATATAGAAAAGTAAAATTACATTCCTATCACACAATATAAACACACACAAAAAATTGCAGATGGATTTAAAACTCAAAAGTCAAAAGTTAATTGTTTAAATCCAAGAAGACAGTCATAATGACCCATCGGCTACAATAATCAAAAAAAGTATTAATTATAAAAAATTGTCAGAAAACTCAATTCTATTAAAATGAAAAAGTGTTTTTTATTTAAAAAAAAACAACTTTTAAACTAAAAAGAAATAAATGAGCTACATATAAGTAACAAATGATTAGTATTTTAACTATATAGAGAGATTTTTATAAAAGTAAGTAAATGCAGGACATAATGTAATTTCTAAAAGGAGAAGCAAAGAAATAAGCAAATTTTATTCCTTAAACACATTATGAATGCTTAACAAGTATATGAAAATATGTTGAGCCTAATTAGTAATGGAAATAAATTAATTGAACTATTTAATAGCTTTTATAGCCATATAATATAATACAATATAATATAATACAATATCTGATATTACCAATGAGTACTCTAACACAGTGCTGATGGGCATATAAGTTGGTACAATTTTTTAAAACAATTTTATAAAACAGTTCAACATCATATAATAACACTAAACACTCACTTTCCCTATGACACAGCAACTAAATCTATCTGTACATTAGAAACAAAATATTATACATATTTGTATATCCAACGATGTATACATATACAAAAAATCATCATAGCATTAATTACAAAGCAAAATTATTATTATTGACAGAGCAATTGATAAGCGATACTGTCATGTAGTCACACAGTGGAATGTTATATGGCAGTGAAAAATAAATGAATGACAACTACACACAACTGCATCAATAAATGTTTTGCAAAAGACAGCATGATGCAATTTTTATAAACCTTAAACACAAATACAACTGACTGTATTGTTTATAAACTTGTGTGTGTGTGTGTTTGTGTGTGTGTGTGTGTGTGTGTGTGTGAGAGAGAGAGAGAGAGAGAGAGAGCAAATTATATTAGGGCTATTATAAATGAAGTTTAAAATTTTGATTGTTTTGGGGAAGAAAAGATATAAAAGGATGGACAAGGGAAAAGTATATAAGAAAGTGAAAATTATTGATATTGTTCTAGCTCTTAAGTTAAAATGATAGGAATCTCTGTTGCATTTCTGGTGAAACTAAAATGGTAGGTTCACAATTAAAAGGTAGGTTCATTTAATTATTTTAATTTATAGTGAACCCACAGTTTCAAATGCATATAACTTTATATATAAGCATTTATTAAAATGCATATATCTATTCCTACACAATGAAAATTTTAACTTATTTTTTAATTTTAGAATTATGGGGTAATTGTGAAAATATGTTACATAAGTATATTGCATGAAGTTGAGGTTTGGGCTTTTAGTGAACATCCTTCCTGGTAGTGAGCATGTTACCCAATGAGTGGTTTTATATCCCTTACTCCCTCCCTTTTTCTGTTTTTTTTTTTTTTTTTTTTTTTTGCCTAGTGTCTGTTATTCCTATCTTTGTGTGTCCAGTGATTAGCTCCACTTTTTAGTAAAAATATGTAGTATTCTGTTTTGCTTTTGTGATAATTAATTTAGAATGATGGTCTTCAGATGCAACCATGTTGCAGCAAAGGACATAATTTTGTTCTTCTTTATGGCTGTGTACTATTCCATAGTGTATATATAACACATTTTCTTTATCCAGTCCACAATCATGGGAATCTAGGTCAGTTCCATGGTTCTGCTATTGAATAGTGCTGCTATAATGAAACATATGAGTGCATGTGTCTTTTTGGCACAACAATTCATTTCCTTTTGGTATGTTCCCAGAAATAGGATTGCTGGATCTAATGGAAGCTTTATTTTTAGTTCTTTGAGAAATCTCCAAACTGCTGTCCAAAAGGTTGAACTAGCTTACATTCCCACCAACAGTGTATAAACATTCCTTTTTCTCCACAGCCTTACCAACATGTGCTGTGTTTTGACTTTTTAATAATAGCCATCCTGTCAGCTTGAGATAATATCTCATTGTAGTTTTGATTTGCATTTCTCTGAAGATTAGTGATGCTAAACATTTTTTTTAATTTTTGCTAGTTGCCTGTGTTTCTTTCTTTATCATAAAGACGTGGGATACAATTCAGGGTTAGGTATACACATGTTGATTATGCAGGTACCCTTGTTGATGAGGTATCCCCTTCTCTCTCCTAGCAGTTTCCCTCAACTGCCAATCCCATTCCCCCTACCCTGACAGTTTCCCACTACTGCCAATTCCTTTCTTATAGTATTATAATTGTTCAAGGTCCGCTTAAGAGTGAGAATATATGGTAATTTGTTCTTGGTTTCTATGATAGATCACTGAGTATGATCGACTCCAGATTCATCCAAGTTGCTGCGAAGTCCATATGTTTGTCCTTCTTATCGGCTCATAATATTCCATTGTGTATATGTACTACATTGTTTTTATCCAGTCCAGCTTCAATGGGCAACATGGTTGGTTCCATGTTTTTGCTATTGTGAATAGAGTTGCAACAAACATACATGTGCAGTTATCTTTTTTGTAGAATGATTTTAGTTTCTCTGGATATATTCCCAATAGGGGAATTGTTGGGTATTATGGAAGGTCAATTGCTAATTCTTTCAGAAATTGCCACACTGTCTTCCCAAAGAGGTTGCACTAGTTTGCATTCCCACCAGCAATGTAGAAGCATTCCTTTTTCTCTGCATCCTCTCCAGCATTTGTAGTTGTTTGTTTTATTAATGATGGCCATTCTTACTGGATTAGGTGGTATCTCAATGTGGTTTTGATTTGCATTTCTCTGATAATGAGTGAGGCTGAGCACTTTTTCATGTGTCTGTTGGCTGCCCATGTATCTTCTTTTGAGAAGTGTCTATTCATGTCTTTTGCCCACTTTTTAAAGGGGTTGTTTGTTTTTTTCCTTTCGTTGCGCTTGAATTCCTTGTAGATCTTAGGCCTTTGTCAGATATACAGTTGGCAAATACTGTTTCTCATTCTGTGGGCTGTCTCCCTGCTCTCTTGATTGTTTCTTTTGCTTTGCAGAAGCTCGTCAGTTTGCTGAGGTCCCACTTGTCTATTGTATTTCTTAAGGTTCTGAATAGAAGTGGTTTCCAGTTCCAATTTCCATAAGGGTATCTCCTGCGTTTTCTAAGATTCTTATAGTTTGAGGTTCTACGTTTAGATCTTTGATCCATTTAGAGTTACTTTTTGTGCATGGTGACAGGTAGGGGTCCTGTTTCAATCTTCTGCATGGGGTCAGCCAGTTTTCCCAGCACCATTTACTGAATAGGTTCTCCTCT
>CAUYQG010004057.1:0-32593 GCA_963574415.1 Tarsius wallacei
GGTGGAGGAGGGTTGGAGTTGTTGTGTTTCCTTCCATTGCTTCTAACCATTTCCTTCAGGTTTGAGACTACTAGCAGACTTCGGGAGGTGATCAGGCTTCCCTTCTGTCTCTTAGGGACAGGTCTATTCCATGCAACCCCAGTTCCTACCCTTTCTGTTGGGTATTGCTCCTTATGCTAGTTCCTGTGCCTCACTAGATTCCGTTGTGCTTTTGGGATCCTTGCCCCGGAATGCCGGGAGGGCTTCTCCCCTACAGATCAACTGGTCTGTTGGAGCCAGATGAAGTGGCCTCTCCCGTTGCCCTGGGGGTTGTATCCCAGTGACAAGGAAGGTGGAAAACACCACCTCCAAACTCTCCACTTTCCCGGCCAATGCACCAAGAAATGTTGCAAGAAAACAAATCAGAGAGACCGTGATACTGAGGCTGATAAGTAGGAAGCTGTGTTTATTACTGGAACACCGGCATTTGGCCCAGTGGACTCCAGTCACAAAGGCTGGGCCCAATCACAGTAGGGTCTCAGCTTATATAGGTTTTACTTGGCTTTGGGGGAAAGGGGCTTTTCATGACATAAAGTTTTATACTTTTTGTAACAATAGCACAAGCTTATGGTTTTGGCTACAGGCACTGAGCATGGCATTATAGGAAGGGGCTTATAGCTGTAGGTACCGAGCATAGCATTTTGCATTAACAAATTGGAACACTTTAATTATGACATATGTTTTGAAGCATTTTCTAAAAGTCCCCTATCAATTGCATTAAAGAAAAAAAAAAGTAAAGGCTAAGCATATTATTTTCCAAAAAGGATAGAGGCAATGAAATTTATTATGAAAAGAATTACTCTTAACTCTCCAAACAGCTCATAAAATTAAAAGCAATGGTGACCACTACTGAAAGACAAAAAAAAATAATTAAGTAAAATACTTACTTTTTCCTAAGTAAAAATACACCTAGAAATATTTAGAGGCAGTAATACACAACAACTATATCTGAAGATATACAACTACTTCATATACTATAAATGTTCACTTTAATAAAGTGAAAAATCTAAAATCTAAAAGAAACCTTTAAAAATCTTACAGTAGGAAAGCAAAAAAAATGGAATTAGATAAGAACTAAATAAATAGAAAGAAAAAGTAATCACACACATACATGCCAAAAAAAGAAGAAAATCATTTTCTTCTTCTTGTTTCCCCTTTGCCTCTCCCCAAGAGTGTTCCATCACTCTCCTCCACAGTGTTATCTGAAGAGAGACATGAGCAATGAAGACAAAAGAAGTGTCCACTTTTAGGACACCCAACCTCTCACCCCAGACATCATCTTACTTGTGGCCTAATGGTAACTTGATTTGCTCCTCTTAAGCCCAAATCGCTAGAGATCTTAAGCCCAAATTGCTAGAGACCCCTTCCTAATCACCTGCTCTCTCAAACTAAAAACAAGAAAACAGAATTCTGATATTAAAGCCAAAGATTCTATACTTTGTGTTTAGCAGAAAACTAGTCTTCAACAACAAATCAGCAAATATCTTTTGTTTTAACACAGGCAGAAAAGCTAATAACTTGAGATTCAAAAAAGAGTCAAGAAAAATCCTAGGCACTGTTTCAACCTGATGTAATATTCAACTTCTTACATATCTATCATTAAGATCCATTGAAAATTCTAATAAAAATTACATATTTCTTCCCAAATCCCTCTCTGCTTATCACCAAAAAAGTAAAGATTTAGGAGAGTTAATACCATAACACCTACTTTACCCTAAAAATATATTTGCTTCTGTTGAGTCATTTTATGTCCACCTCCTTCATTACATAGATTCAAACATAACCCACTGGCATACATTGCTACATAAATCTTAAACATTAAGAAATTCTTTTTGCCATCAATATTTGAGTCAAAATAATACTGAATTAGCAACATTTTCCTTGACTCTTTGCTGAAAACTAATATTTGCTTCAAATATACAAATTTTTAATTTACCTAGGTCTTCATTTTCCTAGTTACCTGTGGCTTTCTAGCTTTGAGTATTAGGATACCAACTTTATTATTACATAAGTGACATCTTGTGGTGTTAAATGGTATAACTTTTCCTTTCATGTTCAAAATATGCCTGTTTCAAGGAACAGAGAAGAGTATGTAATTGAAAAGTTAAAGCAAATCTTACTTAATACCAGGAAAGTCATTCTTGTTTCAGCACCAGAATAAACTAGTAACATAAGTGAAAAGCAAAATTTTACCAGTTACATATAAGAATATATAAGTATTATAAGCTGCCTCTGATTTTTATAAATCTGTAATTCATAATTCATTAAAACCTTCTACTCCTTTAAAAACAACATAAATTATGGAAAAAAATTAAGACTATCTAGCACTGTGCACTATATCAGTGCTACTCAAAGTATGATCTCAGAAAGTGCAGCCCAAGAATCATTACCAATCCACAAACTTTTGTTACTAAACAAGAGGCGATATGTACTGAAATTCAGAATAAGCACGTTTAGAAACCTGCAGAGTAATTTGACAGTGTAATTTTATGTTTGTTTAATCTAATAAAAAAAATGGGGCTTGTATTTTGTATGCCTTTTTTCATTTTATTTTTCTAGTAATTTACTTTTTACTAAGTATTCATCTATGATGACTGAAAATTTAAACAGGCTGTCCCAGTTTGAGCACATTGAACTACAGTTACCTTGTTTTTCCTCAAAACACCCACCAAAATTTGTGTATCACAGAAAGCAACAACTAAAACTTAAATTCAGCATTGATGGACTAAGAAAAGTGATAAGGACCAGCAATTTCCAATCAGAGGTATAGCTCCAAAAAGAATGTAGCAACATCTTCAAGTAGGCAAATGTCAGACTTTAGAGAAGAACACTGCCAAAAGTTCTAAAGCACAGGCACCTCTTTATGCTTTGAGAACCACTCAAATAAAATGCTACTACCCAAGTGGTGCACTGCAAAAATGAATGGATATGAAGAAAAAAGGCTAGTAACCAGAGTCAGAATCTACCTTTTTCTAGTGCTATGTAGCCAAAGGGACCTTCAAAATGTTCTTGTGCACAACATTAAGGCTCAGAACACTTTCAGTTCACACTTAGGGCCTATGCTTACCTTCAATGACACCCAGAATCTTATACAGCTGTAAAAAAGAATTTCCATCTCAGCTTTTAAGAAATAGTTTTAAGCCTTTTTTTTCTCTCTTAGCCTATACTTCAAATATTTTTCTGTTCCCTTTCTAATCTAATTATTTACTTGCTTGAGAAATTTCAGAGGCTGTTCCAGAGGTTGACCTTGGAACAACAGAATATGGAGATCCTAAAAGCAGAATTCTCCATTGTTTAGAGGACACCTTAAGGTGATTAATCCACAATCTGGTCACAATTGGGACAATATTAGCCAGCTCTCCATGTGGACAACAATTTGAGATAACTATGTAAGCAAGATCAGCTCCCTGCGCCACTCCCAGATTCTCCTCATTCCATTATTTCCCTTTAAAATCCCCTATCCTCAGCCTAAAATTCTGCAATGATTTTTTTTTTTTGAGACACGAGTCTGGCCATTTCCCTAACTGCTGGCTTTGGGAATAAAATCATCTTCCTTTCACTACATCTCGTGCTTGTTTATTCCAGCTTACAAGCAATGAGTAGCCTAGCTTGCAGTCAATAACAGAGTTTTTGACACAAAACAGTCATTTAATAAATGAAGATTAAGTAAAAACAAAAACTCCAGCTACTATTGCTAGTGTCCTTAACCACATACTCACCCAGCTATTAAATTTCTAAAAGTAGGAATCATAAATTGTCAAAATAAATAGAAATATTTCCTCCTATACTGTTTAAAAGATTAAAAAGAAAAAAGCCTGTAATTGCTATAGCCACTTCTCAATCCTTGGTCATCTTCCTTTTCTTGCTTACTCTTCAATTAAAACTTTTCTCACACAAAATATAGTAACAAGTAACTCCAATTTTAAAAATTCAGTGCAGGTCAGGTATGGTGGCCCACACTTGTAATCCTATCACTTTGGGAGGCTGAGGCAAGAAGACTGTTTGAGCCCAGGAGTTCAAGACCAGCCTAGGCATTCAGCAAGACCTTGTCACTACAAAAAAAAATCAAAAAATTAGCCGTACTGTTGGCATGCCCCTCTAGTTCCAGCTGCTCAGAGGCTGAGGCTGAAGAATTGCCTGAACCCAGGAAGTCAAGGCTGCAGTGAGCTGTGATCATGCCACTGCACTCCAGCCTGGTCAACAGAGTAAGACCCCAAATAAAATAAAACAAAATAAAATTAGTGTAAAATCCCATGAATACTTTTAGATTACTCTATATTTAATACAACTGACCATTACTCTTCCATCTTGGAATTCCCTCCTCTTTTAGCTTCTACTAACTCTATTCTCATGTGGTTGTCCATGTGTATTTGAGGCACACCAATGAGCAAAATTGAAAAACAAAAACAAAAATACTTGCCCTCATAGAGATGTCATTCTAATAGTAAAAGAAACAAACATATTAAAAATGAAAATTGTAAGTCATGATGCAATATGGAGGAAAATACAGAAGGGAAAGAAGGTGATAATTTTTAAAAGGGTGGTTCAAGGTCAGGCATGGTGGCTCACACCTGTGATTTTAGCACTTTGGGAGGCGGAGGTGAGAGGACTGCATGAACCCAAGGGTTCGAGACCAGTCAGGGCAACTTGGCAAGACCTCATCTCTACAATAAATCAAAAAATTCACTTTGAGGGTTGAGGCAGAATGACTGGCTGAGACTAGCACAGCAGGTTGAGGCTGAAGTAGCCATTAGCATGCCACTGCACTCCAGCCTGGGCAACTGAGTGAGACTTCGATTCAATAAATAAATAAATAAATAAATAAATAGGGTGATCAGAATAAACTAAATAAAAAAGGGACATCTGAACAAGGAGTTGCAAGTGAAAGTGCAGATATTTTGGGGGGCAGGAAGTGGGGGGTAGGGAAGATAAGCACTCTGAGAGAAGGAGACAATGTAAGCACGTTAAATAATTCTAAAGGCTTTTGGTGTTTACTCTGAATGAGGAACTACAGGAGGTTTTTGAACAGAAGAGAGTCATCATTTACTATCTTTGACAAGATAACTCTGGCTGCTATGTTCAGAATACACCACAGAGACTTCCCTGTCTGTCCATGGCACTATAGTTTATAAAAGACTACACCTACCAGGTGAAGTGGGGACCAAAGGGAGGCCCAAACTTTACCTGTATAGTGACCACATATGTAACTAACCCTGAACTGAATTGTACCCCACATCTTTAAAATAAAAAATAAGTAAAAACAAAAAATATGTTTAAAAGAAAAAAGACTATACCTGCCATGGAAAAGACTATAAAAGCTGGGGGGTGGGAGACGACAAATATACATACATAAACATATACACACATACACATGCACATAAATATATATACATATGCAAATATATATAACTTTCTAAGGTACTGGCAAACAACCAATTGAGGCCAGACTTAAGGGCCCATGATCCTTGAAAGAAGAAATGCACACAAAGTGAGCTTCTCTTTCACACAAGGTTTTCCCTGAGTGCATTTCCCAAATTGCCATGTGGAAGAATAGAACCCAAGGAGAAGTCAAAGTCTTAACAGACTGAGGAGACAGTTACTGAAGTTCAGGGCTATCAGAGTGACTGGGACCTCAAGAGGAAAACCACAGAGGAGGGAACCAGCGAAAAGGTACACAAAAATCTGTGTACAAACTCTCTTCAAGTAGTTGGCTACATTTTCATGGAGCAAGGTTCCAGGAAACCCAGCAAAAAACAACAGCTAGGAGGCAAAATACTTGAGCAGAGATTTCAAAAACCAAACACTGCTAGGAAGAAAAGCTAGAATTCAAGTTCATCCTAAGAAGAGAAGCCTTGGTAAATATACTGGGCTTTTCATTAAGACTACTGAAGGTCAGGTGCAGTGGCTTATTGGCAGCCGGCCTAGGAGGCCCACTGAACCTTAGAAATCAGGGAGGGCCGTGGACCCCGAGACCTCTAGGTAGTGTTCGGGAGCTGTAGACGCCATTACCCTCTCCTCTAATAATTTAGCATATTTAACCAGAAATAACTCTGATGATCTAAGCATGAGGCTCTGAAACAACAACAGGCATGGTTAGCTTTGGAAACTCGTTGCTCCCGTCTCTCACAGACTGCGGTTTTGGCCCTTATACAAGCTGTTCAAATTCAGGTCACATACGAGGGCCTTAATATAATTGCAAGCCCTTTTTGTGTTAAAATCATAGGTTTAAATTTAGTATAGATATATAGAGAATAGGATTTTAGAGCAGCCATTTTGTTAAGAGATTGTAATCAGCCATCCCGAGAAGTGGCCCACCAGGTACTTTGGACTGGGCTACATTCCTAAGAACCCAGCCTGTATCCTGGACTGGGCTACATCCTTTCAAACTGGCTCTAGCTATAATTGGTGTGAGTCTAGTAGAATTGAGTTAAGCTTATACAATACACTTAGAAGAATTGTAGGTTAGACACTTTTAGTATTATAGTGTCTAAGTCTTAGGTTAGTGATTATTTAGGGTATTTGCTTTCACAGAATAGAATACTGTGCTGAAGAGAGCCTGGCATGATCTTTGGACCGGGCTACATTCTTTAGGTATCGGTCTAAGCTGTATATGCTAAGAGTTGTCATAGTAACCATACAGTTAAAGTTTTAGCAGAGTAGCTGGGGTTGGTGTTAATTAGTATAGAATAAGAAAGTTATTAAAATAAGTTAGTCGTTGCCTAAAGTATTGTGTGTGTAAGGGATTTTAAAGCTATTGATTATTAGAAACATTATGACATCAGGGAAAGATTGCTTTTGAGGAACATTAACCAAGCACGGGGAAAGAGTAAAATAATCTTGGGTTTGTTCTTCCTCATGCCTGAGGAAACACCTGGTGGGTGAGGGGTGCCCCTCATCCCCCTGGCTTTGTGTTCACATGAAAACCTTGTGATCTAACCTGTGAAAATTTAGGATAAAAAGAGCATGGAAACCTCCATTAAACGGCTTCTGCACTAGACAGGAATCCAGTCTCTTTCTTTCTTTCTCTCTTTCTTTCTCTTCTTCACATCTATCCCTCGAATCGCCGACACTGCCCCATCTTTCCAAGGACCCCAAAACCTGTGGAGGCTGGCACCCCGCACTACCCCATCCTCATCTCACCGCTCTCCCCTGCTGAATTGGGAGAGCAGATAATGCTCTCAGAAGAGTCTGAGAGACAATAAAGTTTGAAGGGAAAAAACGAAATGAACTAAAGAGATGTAAAGGGGACCGACATGGTCCTTGGTGAATCCTAGCTCCCTCAATTACTTGTTAAATTCTTGTCAAGTGGCCTTTGAAAACGTATTGCAATTGTTGTAGCCTCAGTTTTCCTACCTATAAAGCAATGTAATAACACCTTTCTGTTTGGGTTGCAATAAAGATTAAATGAGGTAATATATAATTAACACACAGCATCTAGTCCAGTAAGCTCCTGGTATGTAGAAGACACTTAATAAATGCTTGTTTTCTCTATTCCTCCTAGTGGAACACAGGTTTTATCTTCCTTATTTGTTCCCACAGGCAGTTGAGAGTCAAGAAGACCTAAGAGGGTAACAGCTGTCCTACAGATGGTGGGATCATTAGGAGCACCTATTGCTGGGATTCATCCTCAATGCTATCCTGTTTACATTTTTTCCTTGATTATTTAAATGCAATTAGGGAGAAACTGAAGATCAAAATGTAAAAGAGGCCAAATAAAATTCGACAAAAAAAGTTGAATAAGACTGTGAATAATAGCAAGATTAGGATCCAAAAAAGGTTTTATTCAGCTGGAAGAAAGGATTAAATTTAAGAGACTGAAACACTCAGCCGGGCGTGGTAGCTGGTAGCGCATGCCTGTAATTCCAGCTACTCCCACTCCAGTCTGGGCGACAGAGTGAGAGTCCAACTCAAAAAAAAAAAACCTGAAACATAAAAGAGTAACTCTAAGCTCCCATGCCTGGGTCCAACAACTCCAGCGTGTAAAGATAAACATTATATCTAGATTGAAATTGAAAATTATATTTTGATACAGTTTATGCTAATTTGTATGTAGCATGAAACCTCAGCCAAGGGCAACTATATGAAATTTGGCACCTTAACATGAGTTTAAATTCATGGGAAAAGTAAATTCATTTTCCCCAAATATCTTCAGGCTATTTTAACACAGCACAGTCAAGATGACTCAGAGAACAAAGCAACATGCCTCTTCCTTGTATATAGGTTTCTGATAAATGCTTTCTTTCTTTCTTTCTTTCTTTCTTTCTTTTTCTCCTTCTTTCTTTCTTTGGGGGATCCTTCCACTTCAGCCTCCAAGTAGCTGGAACTAGAGGTGTCTGGCTATTTTTTTAGTTTTTGTAGAGATGAGGTCTTGCTATGTTACCAAGGCTGGTCTCAAACAAGTGATCCTCCCACCTCAGCCTCCCAAAGTGCTGGGGTTACAGGCATGAGCCACTGCACCCAGCCTGCTAAATGCTTTCTTATAAGCATGAAAGGCACTCCGAATTTAGACTTAAGAAACAGAAAAATAAATGTCTGAGTATTATCATAACAGTGGCAACCAAAGACCACTGCTGTAACAGAGTCAAGAAGCAAATCGTATAAGAAAAGATCTCTGATTAACACTGGAAATGAAGAATGTTGATAGTTTCTTGAGGGTGATCTTGGAGATACAAGGGTGCAGTCCCATTCTCCCCACGGACTAGGAAGTAAGGGAAATTAGATCACCCTGAGAGAATGAACTCTTAAAATGAAAAGGAAGAAAATCTAAATTCATACACATAACAACTTCAGTGGGAATGCCTACCTAAATTCCTGAGGGATAATAACTCAAGTAAACCAAGAATGTAGTAATGGATGCAGTTGAGAACTTAAGAGAGGTCCAGTTTAGAGATGCAAGGATGAGGCAAGGATGACTTATTAGAGCCCGATAGACACCACCTGGCACTGAGTACAGCTTCCTATATGCTAAAATACTCAAAACGGGGCACCCTGGATAAGGGATGCTCCTCCTAGTTAATTCTGTTTTTATTGGGCTATTTAATTCATGGGAGTTGCCAGTAAAGCTGGTAATCTGGGTTTATAGTTATGTGTGTGTGTGTGTGCCCCTCCCCACCTCCCACTGCCTAGGTTTATACTTTAAATCCAGAGTCTGGGCTGTGTAGTACTGGATTCTATACACTGTTGAATTTACTTTTGACAAATGTTGGGCTCCATATACCCAGCATCGTTTCAGTTTCTGAGAAGAGAATAATAAACAAGACACAGAACCTGTTCTCATGGTGCTTGTGATCCAATTTTGTGGGTAAGTTTTCTTCATAAGCAGCCAGTGGCCTCCTCAGCAACAAACTCACAATACCAAGTACCCACTCCAGACCCCAAAAGACATTAAACCTGACTGAAGTCTTCCAAGGCACCGATGACCCAGATTCCATCCTCCTACCTCAAAGTGATTTGGAGAAATACAGCCATGCACTCTCTTCAAACATCTCTTGATTCCGGTATTAGGGACAGAATATAAAACAGGATTCACCAGGGATTAGCACTAGATGCTTGCTCTCCCTGTGGTCTGATACAACCCCACCAGGAAAGCATGTCTTCCCCCTTTATTTTGTGTAATGAAGATAGTGAAAAATTACTGGTAGGTATGTGCTAGACTTACGAAAAATGTGAAAGCATAAAAAAAAAAAGTTTGCAAACTAGGGATACTCCATGAATCTGATTGGTAAGGTATTTCTTAATTTCAAGAAAGTAGCACAGTGTAGTGTAAAGAATAATAAAATTTGTAACTGAAAGTCCTGGCTTAAGTCCCACTTCCATTATTCTAACTGTGGTACTGTAGCTTTTGTTGAGAATTTCTTTTTTTTTTTTTTTTTTTGAGTTGGAGTAGAAACGTACCTAATCATCATCTCAACTTGAAGTAATCATTTTACTTACCAGGTAAGAATCAAAATAAAAATTGGAATAAGAATAAGCCTGCTTCTCTGTTAGACAGGCAATTCATTCTGAGAGTGAATCTGGACAACTGCATGGGGTTGACATAGAGAAGGAAGTAAATTACCACAACCAGAAATTCAAGTTAAACCTCTTCCAACTCTCAGCTCATCCTTCAAACTAATCTCCACTTGCAGGATGCTGTCACTCTGAAGAAAGGAATGCTTTGTCATTGCTCTTATGAAAGGAACCTGTAAGGATTTCTGATTGGAAATCGGAGCCCCAGATCACTCAACTGCCAAAACTGAGGCTAGCACCTTTTCCGTGGAGAGAGACAAAATCTGTTTAATGCCTGATATCACATGACTTCTCTCCAAACGGATGTTCAATCAGAACCGCAGCTGAGTCAAGGGCAGGAAAGTCTAAAAGTAAAAATAAATCAGAAGCTGGTGTTGGAAAACTATTTGCCAAGACATGTTAACTATGTAAAAATAATTCTGTGATCCAATAAACTTGAAAAAGGTTGCAAATTAAATAATCCCCTTGAAGATTCCCATTTCACAAAAGCACATTAAATGCTGTTCCCTCAATCACTATGCTTGATCCACATTGATCTGTCAACTACACCAACATATCCTAGGATTTTTGAATGAGCGGTTCCCTCTGGCTTAGATTCTCTTCCTTCTAATCATCACATGACTGCCTCCTTGTCAGTAGAATCTCAGGTTAAATTACACCTTTTCAGAGAAATATTCCTGACCACTAAATTTAAACCAGCCATCAGCCCTCTCTACCATATTTTAGCAACTCTTATTTTATTTTATTTTTAAATCTATTTTACTTTAAAGATGTGAGATACAATTCAGGGTTAGGTATACAAGTGGTCATCATGGAGGTAAAGTTTGGACCTCTGTAAATTTTAATTTACTGCATGTTATATAAACTCCATGTAAGTGTGAATTTTTTTCTTCCTTGCTCACCACTGTATCCTCAGCGCACAAAATTTCCTAGCACAAATTTAGCACTCAAAAAGTGTTTGTGGCCAGCCGTGGTGGCTCAAACCTAATCCCAGCATTTTGGTAGACCGAGATGAGAGGATTACCTGAGCCCACAAGTTCAAGATCAGCCTGGGCAACTTGGTGAGACCTCGTCTCTACTAATAAGTGAAAAAATTAGCTGGGCACGGTAGTGTGCACCTGTAGTTCCGGCAACTTGGAAGGCGGAGGTGGATCGCCTGAGGCCAGCAGGTCAACGTTGGGGTAGCCATGAGCATGCCACTACACTCCAGCCTCGGCAATAGAGTGAGACTCCGACTCAAAACAAAAAAGTGTTTGTGGTTGAATAAACATCTGCTGCTTCACAAAATATCGTTTGGAAAATAACATTCAGCTTCAGCCTTTTCTTGTGGGAAAATGTTTGCCCACAGAGGAAACTAGCTTGCCCAAATTACAGCATTCACTATAAGCACAAGGAAAATCAAGATAGACTTTCAGTCCAGAATGCAGAAGAAGGAACCAGCATTTACTGATCTCTTTGTACTTTTCACTGGAAGAGCTTATGTCATCACTAAATACTTAAAACAATTGCTAAGAGGGGTATTGTTACAACCACGGGATCAGCTCCAACCAATTAATTGTCACTTAAGCTGTTACAGATGGTGCAAAGTCAAAATTACAAGTCATGTATACATGCAAGGCACGTATAATGGAAAAAACCTTTAATCTCCTCATTGTGAACACCATCAGCCTGGCAGACCGGATGCATTGGCATTACGCAGGACTAGTTAGAAAAGCCTCTGTGACCTGATTGGTTTAAAAGCTTGACGCCCTCCACCCTGACCTGCACCAGATGGAGGAGATGGATTTGAGTATTGCCTCCTGTCTCCTTGCCAGTTGACTCACAAAAAAAGCTTTTTCTTCTCTCAAAAGCTGGTGACATACTATTGGCTTCTATGCAGTGAGTCCGTTGCTCAGTAACATTATCATGTTCATTTCTTCAGATAAGGAAAATGATTCAAGGTAATACAAGGAAGGACTAAAATTAGAACCCAGGTGCAAGGCAATCGAAAGCTCATGACTATGATACTGCACTACAGTGCGTTTTTGGAGTGGAAAAGTTTACCATGGCATTAGTCATCTGGACTAAAAAGTGGGAGGGGGTCAGGCTTGGTGGCTCAGTCTGTAATCCCAGCACTTCAGGAGACCGAGGCGAGTGAATTGCCTGAGCCCGCGGGTTCGAGACCTGTGGCAACTTGGTGAGACCTCGTCTCTATAATAAATAAAAAATTAGCCAGGTGTGGTAGCGTGCGCCTGTAGTTCCAGCTACTTGGAAGGCTGAGGCGGGAGGATTGCCTGAGCCCAGCAGGTCAGTGCCACTGCACTCCAGCCTGGGTGATGGACTGAGACTTCAACTCAAAAAAAAAAAAAAAAAAGTGGGAGCATGCCCTAATCAAGTGCCTACTCACAAGCACAGGAGTCCAAGGTCTAAGCACACCCAGAAATGAGTGGTACCCTGAGTGGCCAACACTTCTGAGTTGAAGCTTCTTAAATTCTGCTTTCAAGAACTGCTGTTTCCAAACCCAAAGCCAGGATTAGCCTCCAGATAGGAGCCAAGTGTCTTCCACTTGAAGGGTTTTTGATGTAGGAACAAAAACTAAGGCAAGTCATTGTAAATACCTATACCAAGAATTGACTTGGAATAAGCTAGGAAGTAGAAGACCATCTGCAGACGTTTTCGTTTATTTATTTATGCGATTGGCACATAAATAGGCAGTGTATGCATCATTCACTCAACAAATACTCAAGTGTTTCCCACACCCCAAGCACTGTGTTATATGCTGGTAACATAGAGGGAAACAGAACAGAGAGAGTCCCTGCCTTACTCAGGAAGAATTTCATGAGTGAATGAATACATTTAGGAATTAATGAATACATTTGAAGATGTGCAAGCCTTGGAGAGCTACTAACTATGCATCAAGGAGTGTGCACTTTGCTATGGCAAAAAAAAAAAAAAAACTGGGAAAAAGTATTTGAAAATACTTCACTATTGCTCATCTAAGTGTTAATTTACCAGGGGTAAATTTGGTTTTGAGTTCTGTTCCAGAGAAAGCTACTCTACTGTGCCTCTATTTCTTGAGGCAGGTCTAATCAAGCATCAGCTGCCACCTGCTTCTTATTCCTGGCAAACTGATATCTGAGACATTATCCTAATGGTTTTTGTTTAAAAGCCCTTTTTTTTCACTTTCAAGAAAAGACATGGTATGACCTCTGTATCAGTCAAGGTTCTCCAGAGAAATGAAACCAATAGGATATGTGTATTTATGGAGATTTATTTTAAGAAATTGGCTGATGCAATTGTGGGCCCTGGCAAGTCCCTGGAAAGGCCAGAAGGCTGAAAACTTGAGCATGATTTTTAACTTAGAGTTTTGAAGAAGAGCTCCTTCTTCCCTGAGAAAGCTGTTTTATTCTCAAGGCCTTCGAGTGATTGAAGGAAGCCCCCCGTTATCAAGCCTTATCTCCCTTACTTAAAATCAACTACTGATAGTAGTCACATCTACAAGGCACCATGATGGCAACATCTAGCGTGTTTGACCAGATAACTAGGCCCCATAGCCCAGTCAAGTTGACATTATCACAACCTCTCAAGCATCCAAAGCTTTTGGGTGACTTAACAAAAGTATTTGGTTAAACTAGTGTTTAATATTTATCAGCAATAATGCCAAAATCAATTATATTTCAGGGGCTTATTCAGAAAAATAAAACAAGCAAAGTTAGCCAACAAAACAGAACAAAAATTTGTATTGTTATTGTCTGCAAAGACACTGCCCCCAAACCTACAATCTTCAAAGGATTGATTTCATGATGTTTGCTAAAATAAAAATACTGCAAAATAGTCACCTGAAGTATTTTTGACACCATAATAGCCAGGATGCTCACAAAGATGGTTAATTATCATCAAGTGTTGGCTACCTCAGCAAAACCGCACCTTAAGAAACTAGAGGAAAACACGGATTTTAGGAATTAAGGAGGAAAAAGAAGGATAAAAAAGGTGAAAAACAAAAGAAAAGGAGAAGAAGGAGAGACAGAAGGAGAAGCAGTAGAGTGGAGGAAGAAAGGAAGAGGTGGAGAAGATGGAAAGAAAGGCAGATAAGTAGAAGAGAAGGAGGAAGAGGAACATAAGAATCTCCTTGAGAAATAGGCTGTTTAGAGCTGGAGGGGGTGTATGTGTGTGTTGGCGAGGGCTAGAGGTGATGGCTGCAGCTAAGGGTGGTGGGTTCCTGGCACCATGAGAGGATAAGTTGGAAAAAAGCAGAGCAAGGTCTTCTCTTGCCTCTTCCCCTTTCACTCTCTTGAGACAATCACTACTTGCATCCCCTCTACAGAAATCTGCCAATGGCCAGTGTACAAGGGCAGAAGTCCTTGGAAATAAAATCACAGCTAAGTAGAAGCACAGCATGAGTGAGGAAGTAAAGAAAACAAGTGGAATTGAAAGGCTTTGGGAATCCGCCTCCACACCATACATCCAGCAAGCACTCAATGTTGATGGTGGCCGGGAGCGGCCACTGCACTCCAGTCTGGGCGACGGAGTGAGACTCCAACTAAAAAAAATAAAATAAAATAAAATAAAATCCAGGGTGATGTCCTTTTCTCCTGACCCATTCTTTCTGATGGTTTGAAAGCAAAGCTCTGATGGCAATTGAGCTATTTTAAAGGAGACGGATTAACTGTGACTTTTAAAATCCTGAGGCTTGGCCAAGCACGGTGGCACATGCCTATAATCCCAGCACTTTGGGAGGCCAAGGCGAGAGGATTGCCTGAGCCCATGGGTTCGAGACCAGCATGGGCAACTTGGCAAGACGTTATATCTGCAATAAATCAAGAAAAAATTAGCCAGGCATGGTGGCACATGCCTGTGATTCCAGCTATTTGGAAGGCTGAGGTGGAAGGATCGCCTGAGCCCAGCAGGTCGAGGCTGCAGTGGTTGTGAGAGTTTTACTGCACTCCAGCCTAGGTGACAGAGTGAGACTCCGACTCAAAAAAAAAAAAAGTCTTGAGGCTTATATCCTTCTCTGTTCTTGAACTCACCAGAATTGCCACAGATAAGAGCAAGATTTCTCAACTCAGCACTGTTGACATTTTGAGCCAGATAATTCTTTTTTGTGGGAAGTTATCTTGTGCATTATAGAGTGTTTAACAACATTCCTGGCCTTTACATAAAAGGTGCCAGTAGTTTCCCCCAGTTGTGACAATAAAAAATGTCTCCAAACATGTCCCCAATCCCCTAGTATATAAAAAACTGCCCCAGGTTGAGAACCTCTGGATTAGAGTTTGGCTCCTGATTCTTCCCTAGCAAAAGGTGCCAGCGTAGCCAACATGAACAAGAGACAGCTGAGTAGGCTCACTACTCCCAAAAGAAAAAAATCAAAATAGAAAATACTGGGGTGCCAAAAAAGTATACACATTTTAATAGATGTTACCTCTGTATTACTTTTTGAAATTGAATTGAATTATGGAAGCAATGTGTAGTATGATGTTCACTCAACTGTACTTCCGCCATTTTCTTTGACTCTCCTGCCTGTTGCATGGTGACACAAACATTCATTTGATGAACGCCATCTTTTGAGCGAATGCCATACTTAAAATGTGTATACACTTTTTGGTACTCTTTAGTGAAAATACAAGTCTCATGATACCAACACAATGTTCAAAAATTAATAGTATTTCTATATGACAACAATATTCAAGTTGCGAACCAAATCAAGAAAACAATTCCATTTACAATAACCACACACACAAAAATAAAATACCTGAGAATACATCTAACCCAGGTTGTGCAAGATCTCTACAATGAGAACTACAAAACACTGCTGAAAGAAATCAAAGATGACACAAACAAATGGAAAGACATTCCATGTTCATGGACTGGAAGAAACAATATCATTAAGACATCCATACTGACCCTGAATATTTACCGCAATACTATAAGAAAGGAACTGGCAGTAGTGGGGTACTGCCAGGGTGGGGGTGGGGGGTGGAGGGCGGGGGGACACAATATCAATAAGGGTACCTGATCTCAAACCAGGCAAAATGGGAACCGAAGAGAGGCCCAAACTTTACCTGTACAATGACCACTTGTATACCTAATCCTGAATTGCACCCCTACATCTTCAAAATAAAATTTAAAAAATTTTTTCAAAGTCCATACTGTCCAAAGCAATCTACAGATTCATTGCAATCCCTATTAAACTACCAGTATCATTTTTCACAGATCTAGAAAACAATACTCAAATTCATATGGAAACGAAAAAGAGTCTGAAAAGCCAAAGCAATCCTAAGCGTAAAAAGACCAAAGCCAGAGGCATCACGTTACTAGACTTCAAACTTTACTACAAAGCTACAGTAACAAAACCAGCATGGTACTGGTACAAAAAAGGTACATAGAAGACATATAAGAACAGAAATCCCAGAAAGAAAGCTTCTGACCTATAACCAACTCATTTTTGACAAAGTTGAAAAAAAAAAAATTGGAGAAAGGACACCGTTTCAAAAAATGTTGATGGGAAAACCAGCTAACCATATGCAGAAGAATGAAACCAGACTCCTTCCTCTCATATACAAAAATTGACTCAAGATTAATTAAAGACTTAAATGTAAAAACTCCAACTATAAAAATCCTGAAAGAAAGGTTATGAGACACTCTTCTGGATGTCAATCTAGGCAATGAATCTATGACCAAGTTCTCAAAAGCAAAAACAATTGGGGCCTATTTAAACCAAAGAGCTTCTATGTAGCAAAAGAAACTATCAACAGAGCAAATAAACAACCTGCAGAATGGGAGAAAATATTTGCAAATTATGCATCCAATAAAGGGACTAATATCCAGAATCTATAAAAAACCTAAAGGAATCTAAAGGATAAAAAAGAATAACCCCACCAAAGTGGGCAGCAGACATGAACAGACTCTTCTCAAAAGGAGACATACAAGCAACCAATAAACATATGAAAAAATGTCCAACATGGCTAATCATCAGAGAAATGCAAATTAAAACCACAATAAGATATCATCTTATACCAGTCAGAATGGCTATTATTAATGTCAAAAATGACAAATGTTGGCAAGGTTGTGGAGAAGAGGAAACACTTATACATCGTTGGCAAGAATGTAGCTCTTGTGGAAGGCAGTTTAGAGATTTCTCAAAAACAAACAAACAAAATAGACCTACCATTCAACTCGGCAACCTGACTACTGGTATCTACCCAAAAGAGCACAAATCACTCTACCAAAAAGACACTTGCACGCACATGTTTATTGCAACGCTATTCACAATAGCAAAAACTTGGAACCAAGCTAGATACCCATTAATGGTGGTGTGAATTTTTTAAAAGTGGTACGTATACACCATGGAATACTATGCAGACAAAAAAAATTAAACCATGTCCTTTGCAGCAATGTGTATGCAGCCAGAGGTCATTATTCTAAGCGAACTAACTCAGAAACAGAAAACCAAATACTGCCTGCTCTCACCTTAAAGTGAGGGCTAAACAATGGGTACTCAGACATAAAGATAGGAAAAACAGACACTGGAGACTCTTAGAGGGAGAAGGGAGGGAGGAGGACAAGTGTTGAAAAACCACCATGTGGTACCATGCACATTATTTGAATGATGAACTTAATAGAAACCCAAACCCTACCATCACATAATATACTTATGTAACATACCTGTTACCCCTTGAATCTTAAAAAAAAAAAAAAAGGGTAGGAGAACTGGGAGGAAAAATAATTTTAAGTGAGAAATAACTAAATGAGAAAAAGAAAGATACCCTGGAAAAATATAAATAGGATTGCCTCTGGGGAGAGAAATAAGTAACCAAGGGACCAGATTAAGAGGGAGAGTATATGTTTTCATTTTTTAGAATATTTTTATTGTAATATGTAGCACATAGGCAGAAAACAATATAACACACATCTGAGCAGCTATTTTAAACAGTTAAAAGTGAACACAAGTATAACCATCAATTTAGTCAAGAATTGAATGTTGCATTTCTGCCAGAACAGAACAGCTTCTCTTTTCCTAGATGTAGCCATTATCCTGATTTTTATGGCAATTACTGTATTTTTACTTTTATATCTTTACCACTATGCATGCATCCTTAAACTATGTGATTTCATTTTGCCCATTTTTGACATTTAGATAAATGGAACATTATTGTATGTGTTCCTTCTTTACTGAACATTAAGTTTGTAAGTTTCATAATATTGTATGTATTCCTTCTTTACCGAACATTAAGTTTGTAAGTTTCATACATGTTGTTACATGTGCCTGCTGTTTGTGCATTTTTATTGCTGTACTGTTGCATGGCCATTGATGGACATTTGAGTTATAACCATTTTAAGGCTATAATGAAAAATACTGCTATAAATATCCTTGTACACTCTCCTAGGTGCATACCTGTATATATCTTTCTAGTGCCTATACATAGAAGTATTTAATTTAATTCAGTGAAAGTTTCCTATAAGATTTGTGAGTTAAAAACCATCCCATATCTTAGGGGTTTAAAACAAGCATTTGTTCTCATGCACATGGATCAGCAGGTCATCTATAGATGGGTAATTTGCAATGAGTTTGAATGGGCAGCTATGCCTCAGGATACACGTCAACGAGGCTTGGCTTCAAGCTGTCAGGTTGGTTTAGGTCCCATGTGTATTTATTCTGGGGCACAGACATCCTATGTGTATTTATTCTGGGGCAGAGACAAAGCTACAGCAGTAACCCAAGGCATGTTCTCAGAAGGGTCACTAGAGCACAGGAGAACCATACATCTGAATCGACATTTCAGAGTGTGGGATATTCTATTTCTCTAAGGACTGTCTTTCCACTATTCCATCCTCATTCACTGCCAATTTACTATATAGTCTGTGTGAAACAAGCATTTGTATAACACCTAAGTGCCAGTTTAAATACATCATCTTCTTAATGCTCAGACTTACCCTGAAATTTTGTTATTATTGATGTTCAGAGAGGCCAAATAGCTTGCCTAAGGCCATACATCTTGTACATGGCAAAGTCAGGATTCTGTTTGTTTTTAATATCTGAGTCTTCCCCATCATCCTCATAGTTATGGAATGTAGGCAATGGATGGTCAAAAAGAAGATGTGCATTGCTGTGGTGGGTAGTTCCTAGGACTGAAAGGTAGAGGCATGGTGCAGACTATGGTGTGTACCACAACTCACCTCTACATCACAATTTTTCCTCAGGACTATCTTGATGATTTATATTTTCCTGTAACATGTGATTAGTATACAAAAAGAAGAGGAACAATGTTCATTATCCCCCCGCAAAAAACCTCAACAAAGATCAAATTGAAATCATATGTGGATTATATATTTTCTTAAAGTTTTGTTTTAAATTAAAATGACTGTTGGAAAAGTCAGAGAGTTCTTATCTACTGCCATGATTAGCTCATTAGAAAAACAACTTGCAGCTGCTGACAGAGAGTGACAGGCGAGCATGGGCACAATCACGAGAGAGCATCTAGATTTTTTTTAACCTTTTAGCAAGAGATATACAAAAAACAAAATGCGATAAGAATGACTGAATGATTACTGGGGATCAAATAACAATGGTAGCCATATAGCATCTCTGTTATGGCACTTGTAAACAGAGGAAAGGTGAGGAAGGGGCAGAAGAAAGAGCAAAGAAAAGAGAAATGTGTCGCGCCTGTAGTTCCAGCTACTTGGAAGGCTGAGGCGGAAGGGTCGCCGGAGCCCAGCAGGTCGAGGCTGCGGTGGCCGGGAGCGGCCACTGCACTCCAGTCTGGGTGACAGAGTGAGACTCCAACTCAAAAAAAAAAAAAGAAAAGAGAAATGTGTGATGTTAGAGGCCACAGTATAAGGGACACTTTGTTATTATCATGTGTCTCTGGAAGACAATGATTAGCATATGCTTTTAGAAAATTAAAATATGAAACGTAAAACCATAGATGACATTTTGGAAGATTATTGTACATGCACAGTTTGTTTTTAAATTATTATAACCTTGCTATATAAAAATGGCCTCACAATCCACCTTTTTATTTTGTGATTGAAATCACACAGGGGAAGAAGAGGAAAAGGAAGAGAAGGAGGAGGAGAACAACGAAAACAGCAAAAGTATATTTTCAGTAAAATTAAAAGATAAATACAAAAGCATTTCATACTGTGTAGAATCTCAAACCATAGATAAGACTGGGAAGAAGCCACATAAGAGAAAGCATAAAGAATTATTGAAGCCGGGCTCGGTGGCTCAGCCTGTAATCCCGCGCTTTGGGAGGCTGAGGTGAGTGGATTACCTGAGCCCGCAGGTTCAAGATCCACCTGGGCAACTTGGCAAGACCTCATCTCTACAATAAATCAAAAACTTAGCTGGGTGTGGTAGCGCGCACCTGTAGTTCCGGCTACTTGGAAGGCTGAGGCGGAAGGATCGCCGGAGCCCAGCAGGTCAAGGCTGCGGTGGGCTGGAGCGGCCACTGCACTCCAGTCTGGGCGACTGAGTGAGACTCCAACTCAAACAAACAAACAAACAAACAAACAAAGAATTATTGAAGAGCTGAGCAGGCCAGGCTCAGTGGCTCACTCAGCCTGTCATCCCAGCACTTTGGGAGTCCGAGGCCAGTGGACTGCCTGAGCCCACGGATTCAAGACCAGCCTGGGGCAACTTGGCGAGACCTCATCTCTACAATAAATAAAAAATTAGCTGGGCATGGTAGTGTGCGCCTGTAATTCCGGCTACTTGGAAGGCTGCGGTGGAAGGATCACCAGAGCCCAGCAGGTCGACGCTGGGATAGCCCTGAGCGTGCCACTGCCCTCCAGCCTGGGCAATGGAGTGAGACTTCAACTAAAAAAAAAAAAGGGGGTGGGGGACGGAGCAATGGCAGATTTTAGAATGTGCCAGCAAATACATTTCCTAAAAGAGATTACCTGGAAAGTCAAAAGTTATCTTCTTTATTTTCAACAGAAGTTGGGGTACCCATAGACATATAAATAGGAAAAGAAAATCCAAGCAAGGCAGAAATGATGGAAATGCACAAATATTTACAAAGGTGTATTACAAAGATTATATATCTTTTAAATCCCCGAAATAAAAGTAGTCACAAGACTTTATATTTAAAGAGCACCATATGCCCTGGAAAAGGTGGCCCAGAATAGACAAGACATATCTTAATGAAGTTATACTTCAAAGATTAAAAAACAGATTCTTTTGAACAAACAGAAAGACCAATTCACCAAGGAAGGGGAAAACGAGTTGGCTTCAAATTTGTGCATAGCAACATGTAATTTCAGAAGAAAATAGAGCAAGAAAACAAAGTGTTTAAGAAAATGAGAACCAAGGATTTTCTATACATCCAAATTTTCCTTCCAGGTTTAAAGTCTATAGACCAGTATATTTTAACATGTGAGAACTCAGGGAATAGTTTCTAGTGAGTCTTTCTTGGGAAAACCATAGGAGAATGAATTTTATCTAACTAAGAGATGACTGGGTAAACGATAGGAAAAACACTAGTGCTAGTTTATGTATTTTACTATAGCACTAAGACTAAAGCATATGTAGAAGGTGTAAACAATGTAATATAAATGTTATATGAGATCTGGCAATTAAATTCATGAACTCATCCTAGAAAAAGTGCTACATACCTCATTGCTGAATATTACTGAATATCTTGGGAAGCTATGCACCGATACCAGCACACTTAGTCCACCGGTCAAAGAAATTTTGAAACTTTTTCTGTAATGATCATGAGCGCTGTCATCACAAGAATGTCGGAGTTTGAATTAAAGCAACATCCAAACATTTCTTTGCTAAATGTGGCAAGAGTGGAAGTGAAACCAGGGACATACTAGTCCAAGCTTATGGGAGTAATGCCATGAAGAAAATGGCAGTGTATAAATGGATTAAACATTTTTATCTGAAGGGAGAGAAAATGTCACTGATGGAGAGAGGTCAGGACAGCCAATAATGAGCAGAACTGATTTTTTAAAAATTGCCAAAAAAAATTGCCAAAAAAAAAAAAAAACTAGCCAGACATGGTGGTGTGCACCTGCAGTTTCAGCTAATTGGAAACCTAAGGAGGGAGCATTACGCTTAAGCCCAAAAGTTTGAGGCTGCAGCGAGCTATGATTGTGCCACTGTACTCTAGCCTGGGCCACAGAGTGAGACTCTGTCTCTGAAACAAGCAAACAAAACTAGTTACATTTCTAAAACAGTGACTAGATTGAATTTTTAAGCACTGTTTGGTATGATGCTGTTCTTGACATTTCAGTTCATGCCATGCCCTATTTCTGTATTTTCCCCCTCCTCACATATACTGCTACTTGATTATTTTATTTCATGTTATGACTTCTCTGGCCTTTCACTTTATTCACCCTGTATCCCTGTTGAGTGAATAATCAATTGACCATGCACCTAACATTTTATTCTGAGCACTGAGTCAGATAACTCAATCAATCATATGAAAAATTCAGGGTAAATAGATTGCAAAGCAAACTCAGTACCTTTTCTTTTTTAACTTATGTTATTAAGTGTTGTCTTTAGAGACACAAACATGTACATGCCTGTACTGAAATTCATACATATCAGTACTGGGTGGTGCTCACACCTGTAATTCTAGCACTTGGGGATACTGAGGAAGACGAATCGCTTGAGCACAGGAGTTTGAAATCAGCCTGGGCAACATAGTGAGACCTCATCTCTCCAAAAAAAAAAAAAAAAAAAAATTATTTAGTTGGTTAGCTGGGTGTGGTGGTACACAACAATAGTCTTAGCTAGTCAAGAGGCTGAGGAGAAAGGATGGTCTGAGCCCAGGAGTTCAAGGCTGTGGTGAGCCATGATTGTGTCACTGCACTCCTGCCTGAGTGACAGAGTGGGACTCTGACTCAATAAATCAATCAATAAACAAGAAAACAAATAAAATTCATTCATATCAAACACATTTGACAGATATGGATTTTGAAGATACAAATATTATATGCTTATAGATATAAACCTAAAGGTATCTCTTATACATGTTTTTCTTACCCAGATTCACACAGCCTTGTGTTGACTGACCCATGCCTTTCTTTTAAATCTAAGCAAGCGTGTGTGACTCAGGGCTTTCTGGACTCCATTGGCCTTTTTTTGGTCACTTTAGACATGCAGGCCTTATAGACCACAACTGGTCTATAAAGAGATGTCTACTTACAGTCATTCATATCTGAGCTAATATGCAACTTCCTTGGAAATATGTCACTATTTGAGTTATACCTTACGGTAGTTCTCTGTATAGACCTGTTAATTCTTCCCCCCTTTGACACCTAATCCTTTATCCAGATCAATTGACTTTCACAGCACTTATAAGCTTCTAAAAATTACCTATAGTGCATAACATAAATTATTACTAGAATGCAAGCTCCACGAGATGGAAAGTCTTGTCTGCTCTGTTCAGTGTTCTTGTCCTAAAAAGATGGTGCTAAATAATTGTTTCTTGAAAGCTAATACATATCTGTTTTGTTGTTGTTAATCTATTAGTTTATGTATGCATCCCGCCATTAGAATTTAATGTATCTAATGTGAGAAATAAGAATGATGATTTATTTTCAAATTGGAGTCTAGCTTATCTCAAGATGGTGTAAAAATGCTTTGTGCTTCTCTTTTGTTGATCCACTTTCTACTTCTTTGTGTTTCCTTTTCACAGGCTTTTTGCTTTGGTGGGCTTCATGTTTAAACTTTTGGCAGGATCCAATCAGAATGTTCCTGTAAGCCAATCAGCAAATAGGACATACAAATGAAATGGTTCTGTAAGCCAACCAAAATGTGTCACATAGGCATTGTATGGGAAAACCTGTAACTTCTGTAGTACTCCTTCAGTGAGGAACCAGGAGAGGGACCTACGTTTTAGGGATAAAAGTGCTGGTTCTTCCTGCTACCGTGTGCCTGCCTACCAGACACCCTATCTTGCAAGACTGTCATTAAAGTCTTGCTTCTGCTACTCTCCACATCTCTGTGTCCATCCTTTGATTTTGGACAGGTAAGTTCATTTCTCACATCTAAAAAGATCTGTACCTCCCACTGTAAATGTCACCTGAAAATGTATACCTCCCACTATAAATTTCTGTCTGGAATTTCACCTGCTTTCTTAATCATATAATTTCAGTGCTTATTTCACATCTAGCAAACATGGTAAGTAGTCAATTAGTATTTATGAAATGAAGTATTTTATGTTGGAAGTGAGCAGTTTTTTTTCATAGTTCATTTCCAGAAGTTATCATTTTCTTGCCTCATTTCAAAACAGGAATACTCCATAAATAGTGCCTACTTGTCTGATAAATTAAAGCTCATTTTGTTAGTTGCTTCTCAAACTCAACTGTAAACAATTATCAAATATTTTTAAAATGATAACACAAGGCTGACAAGGATGTATCAAAATGAGTACTGATAAACATCATTAGGAGAATGTAACTTGGCACAGTCTTTATAGAAGGCATTTTTAATTGCGCACATAAACTTACAATGACATCCATGGGATGGTATTTTAGATACCAAGATAGTTTAAAATACAAAGAACTTTTAAAACTCAACAATAAACACCCCAAATAAAAAACAGGCAAGAGATCTGAATCAATACTTCACAGAGAAGATATACAGGTGCCAAACATACATATGAAAAGGTAATTAAAATCAAATGTTATTAAGGGACTGAAAATTAAACCAATGAGATATCATTACTCTGATTGGAATGGCAAAAAAAAAAAAAAAAACACTGGAAATGCCAAATACTGACTAGTATGTGAAGTAACAGAAATCTCAATTCATCGTTGGTTGGAATGCAAAATGGTACAATCCATTTTAAAGAATTTGACACTTTCTTGTAAAGCTAAATATTACCATACTATCAGGCAGTCATACTCCTTGGCATTGCTCAACTGAATTGAAAACTTACGTCTACACAAAAAACTGCACAAAAATGTCTGTAGCACCTTTATTCCTAATTGCCAAAGTTTGGGAGCAACAAAGGTATCTATCAATATGTGAATGGATAAACAAGCTATCACATGTTCATTCAATAGCTGAATTTTTAATTCAGCAATAAAAAGAAACAAGCTACCAAGTCTTGAAAGACATGAACAAGCCTTAAGTGCATACTGTTAGGTGAAAGAAACCAAACTGATAAGGCTATATAATGTACAATTCCAAGTATGGGGCATTCTGAAAAAAGCAAACTTTAGAGAGAGTAAAAAGATCAGTGATTGTCAAGACCTCCCTCGAGGGAAGGGAAAGAATATGAATAAACAAAACACAGGGAACTTTTAGAGCAGTGAAACTATTATGTATCATACTGTAAGGGTGAACACATATCATTATACACTTGTCAAGATTTCTAGAAATGTATAGCACAAAGAGTAAACCTTAAATGTAAATAATTGATTATATTTAATAATAATGTATCAATATTAGTTCATCAATTGTAACAAATATACTACACCAATGCAAGTTGTTAATCATAGGCGAAACTTTGTGGAGGCAGGGGAATAAGTGGGAACTCTATGTACTTTCCAGTCAATTTTTCTGAAAACCTGAGACTGCTCTAAAACCAAAATCTATTATTTTAAAAAAATTATAAGCCGGGCTCGGTGGCTCAGCCTGTAATCCTGTGCCTTGGGAGGCTGAGGTGAGTGGATTGCCTGAGCCCGCGGGTTCGAGGCCCGCCTGGGCAACTTGGCGAGACTTCATCTCTACAATAAATCAAAAAAATTAGCCGGGTGTGGTAGCAGCGCGCCTGTAGTTCCAGCTACTTGGAAGGCTGAGGTGGAAGGATCGCCGGAGCCCAGCAGGTCGAGGCCACTGCACTTCAGTCTGGGTGACAGAGTGAGACTTCAACTAAAAAAAAAAAAAAGAAAAAAATTATAACCTTGTGCAGAGTTAGCACTCTAAGGAAGAAGTTTGAATGTTACCTTTATTTATAGCTGAAATAAATAAATAAGACTGATTTTTAGCGAAAAAACACTTGACAGCAGCTATGGAAGAGAAGTGATGAACCAGTGTCCTAAGTCCTCATGATTGCAAAACAAGACTCAAAATAAGAAATGAAAGAAAGCAAGCAACTCAGATGTGCCAAAAAGAAAAAAACAAACAGTTCCATTATAAAGTGGGCAAAAGATATGAATAGACAGCTCTCAAAAGAAGACATGCAAGCAGCCAACAGATACATTAAAAAATGCTCAGCCTCACTAGTCATCAAAGAAATGCAAATTAAAACTACACTGAGATACCACCTAACTCCAGTCAGAATGACTATCATCAATAACTTAAAAAACAACAGATGCTGGAGAGGATGCAGCAAAAAGGGAATACTTCTGCACTGTTGGTGGGAGTGTAAACTAGTGCAGCCTCTGTGGAAAACAGTGTGGCAATTCCTAAAAGATCTAAAAATTGACCTTCCATACGACTCCACAATCCCCCTACTGGGAACATACCGAAAGAACTCAAATCACTCTATAAAAAAGATACCTGCACACGTATGTTTATCGCAGCATTGTTCACAGTAGCAAGAACATGAAACCAACTGTACTGCCCATCAAAAGAGGACTGGATTAAAATATGTGGTACATATAGACGACGGAATATTATGCAGCCATAAAGAAGAACAGAATTATGGACTTCACAGCAACCTGGATGGATTTAGAGTTTATAATACTGAGTGATCTTTCACAGAAACAAAGAACTGAGTATCACATGTTCTCATTCATAAGTGGACCTTGAATTATTATCATAATACTATAAGAAAAAGATTGGCAGTAGTGGGAAACCACTGGGAGAGGGGCGGGGAAGCGGGATTGGCAGTGGTGGGAGTCTGCTGGGGGGGGGCACACCTCATCAACAAGAGTACCCGCATAATGAACATTTGTATACTTAATCCTGAATTGTACCCCACATCTTTAAAATAAAAAATAAAAGTTAAAAAAAAAACAAGCAGACAAAAGACTGTGCAAATGAATCACTCAGATCCTTAGACATTTAATTAAAAAGAGACTCCATGTTTAACAGCTAAGGATGCAACCATTTCATCCTGTAGTAATATTGAATGCCATTTTGAATACAATTATTTGCCATTCCTTTATTCATTGGTTCATTCTAGAAGTATTAAGCACCTACTAAGAGCAAAAGAATGTGTTAGAAACTGTGTGTTAGACACTGGGTATATTATAATTAAGTCAGTGGTCATACTCTTCAAAGGGTTATACGCATAACTCAGACAGGTAATCACAAAATTACAATAAACCAGGCAAAGTATTATAGAAGAGAAATAGCAAGATGCTAAGAAGGTGCCAATAGATAAATGATGAAGGTGCATCCATTCAGAATTAGGGTAGAGGAAAAAGATATGAAGAAAAAGATATTAGTAGCTGAAGTTAGCAAAGAGGATAAAAGAAACATGGAGGAAACGTTCTAAATGGGACAGGATGACCGGCTGTTTTAAGGGACACGAGAGAGCCTTATTCCAGAGTTTGTTTTTTTAAAAATTCAGATGGTTTTATTATAACACCTTATAATAGAAGGCCTAATATTTCTATTGGTAACTGAGAACCTATTAATTTTGAAAATAGGTTTTGTTTTTGTTTGTTTGTTTCAGATTCAGGGGATACAAGTGCATGCATGTTACATGGACATATTGTGTAGCAGTGAAGACTGGACCCTGGGTGGTACTTTGCCCCACACAGTGTATATTGTACTGAACCCTAGCCCCTCATTCCACCTTCCCTCTTTGTGGTATCCTCAGTGTCTATTATTTTCATCTTTGTGGCCATTTAGCTCCCATCTATAAATGAAAAACACGTGGTGGTTCGTTTTCTGTTTCTAACTCAGTTCACTTAGGATGATGTTCTCCAGCTCCATCCATGTTGTTACAAAGACATGATTTGATTTTTTTTAATAGCTGCATAGTATTCTGTGGTGTATATATACCACATTTTTAAAAAACTGTATGGTGGGAGCATAGATTTGGGAGCGAAAGAGAGAGAATCATAGCAAATGTTGTTGATGAAGTGAGTGTGTTCTGATTTGAAGAAACAATCTTCCCGCTGTAGTATGGAAACTGAAGATCACTTAAGAGGCTATTGCAGCAATTTCTGCAGGAGATAATAGCAACCTAAAATATGGTAGAGGTGGTGGTGATGAAAGTTGTATACCAATTCAACAAATGTTAGGAGGTATATGTTACAGAACTCTATAATTAATTGAGTTGCACAGTTAGAAAGAGGAATGCATCAGGAAGGAATTCAGGTCTCCTCCTGAGGCAACTGAATGGGTAGCCATGCTCTTCACTAATATGGAAACTGTGAATTATGTGGGTGGAAGATAAAAAGTTCAATGTTCCAGAATTTTATATCTAAAGTATGAGAATAAAGAAATGTGGATTTTAGAGTTATCAAATGGCACATGCAGTCATAGAAATGGATGAGATTACAAGATCCCCTTATGAGGTAAAGTAAGTGGTCTAATAATTGAAAAGACAAAAAAAAAACAAGTTGTCTCAAAATTTTGAAACAGAAAGAGGAAGAAATTCATGAAAGGAAACTGAAAAAGCCTAACCTAAGCTATATATATACATATGCGTGTGTGCCAATAATAGGGTACCAGGAAGCCAAGGGAAGAAAGTGTTTCAGGAAGTATGAATAGTTTTCAGGTGGCATTGTTACAGAAAGATCTAAAATATTACCTTTAACAACTAGGAGGTGGTATTCATGCCTATTGCTGTTGTTACATATGACCATAATTTAGTAACTCAAAATAATACAAATGTATCGTTGTATAATCCCAGAGTTCAGAAGTTCAAAATAGGTTATCCTGAGCTAAACGTGTTATCACTGCTGTGTTTCTTCTGGAGGTTCTAGAGCAAAATTTCTTTCTTTTTTTGACTTCTAGAGGCTCTGACCTCTGCTTCATTTCTCACATCTCCTTCTCTGACTTTGACCCTTGTGATTTCATTGAGCTCACTGTATAATCCAGGATAATCTCAAGATGCTTAACCAAATTACATAAGCAAATATCCCCTTGCCATGTATAATTGGGAGCTAGACTGTGAACATTTTTACGGGACCATTATTCAACCTACCACAGAGGTTCCTAATGACCATAGCAGGAACAGTTTCATTATAGTGGTTGAGAAAGAAACCAGATTGTAATAAGTGGTTTTGTAAGTAGAACATGAGTAAGTGGAAATGAATATAGATAAGCCTTGAAGAAATGTAGTTGTGAAGAGAAAGAGGACAGTGAATGAGGAGAGTAGAAATCTGAGATATTAGAAGATGTTACAACCCTGGTTGCAGACAGATAAAAACGGACAAGAGTTGAAAACATGGGAGGAAGAGAAGTTTGCCAAAGAGGCAAATGTGGATGAAATCAAAGCAAGGTTAAATAATGAACTTTAGAAAAAAGAAGATTTTTTTTTTCATTGTCACGTAAATGGTGATATAGATGTGTGTGAATTCAGGTAAACTAAAGTTTTGTGGCAGGAATTTGAGGTTGTTCCTAAAAATTAGCTTCTATTTTTTCCCCCTTTAAACAGGAAGCAAATTCATCTAATGAGAATAAGGTATATCTGAACAGATGGCACAAGTGAAAAGATTTTGAAAAAGTTTCTATAAAGACTGAGAGATTGCTAATTAGGGAAATAATGAGACTCTTTGACATTGGTGAGTGCCCAATAAGGTCAAAATATATGAGTATATTTTGGCATAAATATGGGACAGCATAAATATCACTCAGGAACTTAATATAGGCTTAGAGAACATTTATAGTTAAGTTGAATGGGTACCGGGGATTTTCCAGACAATCTTGATGGAAAGACAATGGAGCTAGAGAGCAGAGACTATTTACAAGAGTATAATTGAATTGATGGGTCTTAGAATTTAATCTAGGTTACAAAATAAATTAAAAAATAGAAGAGGACATAGAATGGAAAATGTGCAGATGACTGAATATCACTTTGAATTCAAAGAACAGGTAAAAGAGGGGTAAATGAGTAATAAACAGGACAGAAAGCCTATTGTAAGATATTTTCATAGAAAAGTTCAAAAGTGGGTCAGTTCCACGGAATACAGTCCCAATTCAGTGGCCATGGAGTATGTGACTGAAGTGAATAGTAGTAGAACTTTATTGGAAATAAGAATGTCAGAAAGGCCGGGCTCATTGGCTCAGCCTGTAATCCCAGCACTTTGGGAGACCGAGGCGAGTGGATTGCCTGAGCCCGCAGGTTCGAGACCAGCCCTGGCAACTTGACGAGACATCGTCGCTACAATAAATTAAAAAATTAGCCAGGTGTGGTAATGCGCGCCTGTGGTTCTGGCTGCTTGGAAGGCTGAGGCAGAAGGATAGCTGGAGCCCAGCAGGTCGACACTGGGGTGGCCATGAGCATGCCATTGCACTCCAGCCTGGGCAATGGAGTGAGACTCCAACCCTCTCCCCCCAAAAAAAGAAAGAAATTTTTTAAAAATGAATTAAAAAATTAAAAAAAAAGAATGTCAGGAAATCAAGAAGTCAGATTCTCTTAATATTTTATAAGAAGCATTGTAGATACCAAAATAACAGGATCTCTGGTAGTGAGGAAAAGAATAATCCATTTGAAAGAGTATTTGATGAGTAAGGGAATGACGAAAACTTCTGTAGGTGACAGTGATGAGCAGGAGTAGAAGGTGATACTGACAATGGTCTGTGGCCCAAAAGGCATGAGCATTACATCAGGACAAAGAAATAATGGTCTGAAATTGGCATCATGTAAGACACAGGGCATTGGTCCTTTCTCTCACTTTAAGATATAAGGAATCTAAGACAGTTAAAAATCTATGAGCTATTCAAACTTCGTGTTTGAATCTGGACCTTCAAAACAATGGGAAGAAATGGAGCTATTTCTCTTACTAATAATCATTGTTCATTCTCTTCCTGCTTTTTGGAGGAAAAACACATTCACATTATGTCAATGATCCAAGTATCTATGTAAATAACCACCCTAGAATTTAGTTGCCTAAAACAACAGTTCATTTATTTTGCTCACATATCTGTAATTTGGTTAGTGTTCCACGAGACTGTCTTATCTCTACTCTTCTTGGCATCAGCTAGTGCCACTTGAAGACTTGGCAGTGGGATCTTCTGAAACTTCACTTTCTCACAGGCATGAGGGTGGTTGCTGGCTGTCAGCAGAGACCTTAGCTGGAGCTGTATGCCAGGACATCCACATTGGCCTTCCATGTGGCATAGTTTCCCTCACGACACAGTGGCTGAGTCTCAAGGGCAAGAGTCTTGGAAGAGAAAGTCAAGAGCCTCAGAAGTCAATGAGAGTTACATCTGAGACGATTATAAAGTACTACCCACATTCAACGAAAGATATAAAGAAATTCCACCACCAGGCGCGGTGGCTCTAGCCTTTAATCCCAGCACTTTGGGAGGCTGAGTTGAGAGGATTGCTTGAGACCAGGGGTTTGAGACCAGCCTGGTCAACTTGGTAAGACCTCGTCTACAATAAATTAAAAAAAAAATTAGCCGGGTGTGGTAGCTCATGCCTGTAGTTCCTGCTACTTGGAAGGCTGAGATGAAAGGATCACCTGAGCCCAGCAGGTCGAGGCTATGGTGGCTGTGAGTATGCCACTGCACTTCAGCCTGGGTGACAAAGTGAGACTTCAACTAAAAAGAAAGAAAAAGAAAAAGAAATTCCACCAGGGGTTTTAAGGTTCTGGAATAGCATATGACACCAGAATATCAGTGTATTATTTTTGGAAAATACAATCTGTCACAGACAGGATATTGATTTTAGTTATACAACACAGAAAATGTAGTTGTATCTTTGTTACATGTACTAAACCAGTTAAAGAATTTTCTGCCTATCAACAACCTAACAGTCCAACCCTCTATTGACTAGTATTTTTTGGTTTATTGGCTTACTTTTTAATAATCTAATCTATCCCTTTTGCATATTCTTTTTCAATTCTAGAAAATATGCAAAATATATACAAGATCAAAAAAATTGATAAATTCTAAGCTTTTATTTTGACGACCTACATTAGGAAAAGAAAGATTTTGACTGAAAATCTTTTCAGTCAAGAAGAAAAAAATGATTTTAAAAAAAGCAAATATAAAAGAGCAAACTGTCTCAGGCAATCCCGATTTAACCACAAAGATAATTCCTACTTCTGTCTGCATAAATTGATACATAATTTCACAAAGCATTTGCAGTTGAAAAGACCTCAAGAGTGAGTTTGATTAAGGAAAAAATATTTTCAAATTTGTAGTTAGGTATTATATCTGTAATAGACTTTCTTATAATTAGAAATGTTAAAGTTTCCAAATTTCGATGTACGAGGCTAACAATTAAGTTTGCGAACCTATCCTAGAAAAAGTGTTACATACCTCATAGCTGAGTATCACTGCAGTTACTTTTGAAGTATTCCCATTGAGAAGCTATGCACTGACATCAGCACCTAATCCATAGGTAAAAGCCTTTTTTTTTTTTTTTAAAGATAAATGAAATATTGAAAGGAAGACATTTTGATGACATTCAGGACAGCTCTGATGGCCATTCCAGAAAAAGAGTTCCAAAATTGCTTTGACAGGTAGACTGGG
>CAUYQG010004058.1:0-21121 GCA_963574415.1 Tarsius wallacei
TGGGGGAGTGGGAGGGATAGGGGAAGCAATTAATGGCAGTAAATACCTGTCTGGGGATGGGGGGACACTTCTTACAAACAAGGGTGCCTGAATGAGACATATTTGTGTACCTAACCCTTTAATGTACCCCTCAATATCACAATAATAAAAAAAAAAAAAAAAAACATTAAACAAAGGCCAATTAATTTTACAGAGAGTCCGGTGCCCACCTTTTGAAAGGCAAATACCGTAATTCTCAGCAAATGCAACAGAAAAACTCCTTAACATATAGTCCAGACGAATGGCAGGTTGTGAATTCTGTGAACCCATAACAAACAGCAAGCAAACAACAAATAAACAGCTAAAATATCATGACAGACAGGGCACATCCGGACAAAGTCAGAAGAGTTACAGATTCCTGGAACAACCTCAGGGCAGAAAACCAGAGGACTCTATTCAGCCAATGTCTTGAATTAATGAATAGTGTCCAAAGGGCAACCTCATCAGGCTGTGACTCCCTTAAACAGAATTGTGACCACAAACAGAACAAAACAGATTCTTACTTCCTAGGAAAGCACAGAAAGACTCAGGTTCTTTTAAGGCAAGAGGAAGCCAGCAATCATTCTAACTCCCTCCAAACTGGATGAGAGGTTACGTGGCCCTGGAACGTCTCAGGGGGCGCCTTCCCTGTAACCCCTTCATCAAGCCAGGGAGAGCTAGAGCAAGGCCACCTCCCAAGGCTGGCAGTTCTCGCTGGGGCCTCCAAATGTTATAATCATACTGCGAGAAAGGAGAGTCACCAGCACACTGAGGGTTGAATTATGATATGAGTCCTTTAACAGCCAGCAGTCGAGAGTGGCTAATGCCCAAAAAGATCTCTTGACCCCGAGCAGAGCAAGCAAGGAGTTTTTAAAGGCAAAAACCACAAGTGGGCTACAAACTGGGGGCGGGGGTGGGAGAACAAAGAACTTAAAGCAAAAGGAATCTTGCAAAGAACAGTTTCTTGGCGTACATCTGGTTTCGGTTAAGTAAAAGTACAGTTACACAATTACAGGGAACTTTTGGTTAGGGAGTTTTCAGACGTTTAGGGGGAACAGTCCGGGGGCACAAGGATGTAGGTCTGTGATTATGAGAAAGTTTTAACAGTCACAAGTAGGGGGGGCTATCTCTGGGTAGGCAGGCAGCTAAGATGGAGGATGTTTTAACAAAATGAAGTTACTTATGTCAAGTAAGCCATTACAGGCTACTATAGGTTTTACAAATATTTCACTATATAGTAAAGTTTTTCTCTTAACTTCCCTCTTACCTGAATGGAAAGTGAAAAGGTATAATTAGACAATTGGTTCTGCTTTCTCCATTTTATAAATGAGGAAATTGAGGCTTAGAAAGAGTGAACATGCCTGGGAACACAATTTGTAACTGTTAGAGTTGGAATTCAGGCTTTGACAATCCAACTTAGACCTCTGCCTCTTAACCAATAATCTGTATTGTTTCCCTGTCAATGTAATTTCCTTTTTTCTATTGCTTTTGATTTTGTTGCTTGTGTTGACAGAACTTAAAATACTAGCGTTTTCATTGTAAGTCAGCTGTTAAATTGAATGAACTCCAACATGATTGGTACCAGTAAGTGATCATTTAATCAAAAAAGTCAGCTAAAGCAGAGAGTAATTTTTTAATGATATATGCATACCTTATATATTATTTTATCCTAAAACATAAATATGAATTAATCTGGTAGTTTTTAATGTGGAGCCAAACTGGGTGTGGGGTCGCAAACTGTTATTAAGTCATCTCTTTAATATAAGCCACTCAGTATATTTTCTGTGATTTCCAATTTCAGTATTTATAAAGAATGAACCTAACAATACTTTCAAAGCAAGCTGATTATAGAATCCTTGTAGGTCTTTTTTCCATCACCTGATTTAGTAGCCATTTTTTCTAATGACTTATCTTTAAGAATTCTTTCTAAAATATGGGTCAGGCACAAGGGCTCACATCTGTAATCTCAGCATTTTGCGAGGACAAGATGGGAGGAAAGCTTGAGGCCAAGAGTTCAAAACCAGACTAAGCAACATGGCAAGACCTCACCTCTACAAAAAATTTTAAAAATTAGTGGGTGCAGTGGCATGTGCCTATAGTCCCGGGTACTTGGGAGGCTGAGACAAGAGGATCACTTGAGCTCAGGAGGTCAAGACTGGTGAGCTATGATCACATCACTGCACTCCAGCCCGGGCAACAGAACAAGAAACTATTTCTAAAAAAAAATAGATTGAGTTAAATAATAAATAAAATGCCCTTTTTCAAAAACTCTGTCATCAATTTATATAATTTTTAATTTTATGCGTGCAAATGACAAATTGTTTGAAAACGAGCAGCTGATTCTTGGTAAGCATGCAAGTCATTTAAGACAACATCTGTTTAATTCAAATGAGTACAGAGAGATTTTTTTTAAAGTCACTTATTTGCTGGAGTATGTATTTTCATCTGTTTGTTTTGAGTCATAGTTTCACTCTGTCACAGACTAGAGTGCAGTAGCACAATCAGGGCTCACCTCAGCCTCCACCTCCTGGGCTCAGGCGATCCTTCCACCTCAGCCTCCCGATTAGCTCGGACTTCAGGTGTGCACCACCATGTCTGGCTAATTGTTTTGACTTTTTTTGTAGAGACAAGCTCTCCCTGTATTGCCTAGGCTAATCTCAGATTCCTGGGCTCAAGTGATGATCCTCTCACCTTGACATCCCCAAGTGCTGGGATTATAGGCATGAACCACCACGTTCAGCCTACATTTTCATCCTATTAAAGCCATTGTAAAGCAATCATCAGCTGGTTGAATGAAACTTATCATCTAGGGGCACTTTTCCAACTACTCTAGTTTTTTTCCAGTCCAAACTTCTTTAGTTTTTCAGGCATTTCTTTAGTTTTTCAGGTGAGAGTAGGAGCCACCTAAGGGATGCCCCTCAAGTGGGATCGGACAAGCTCAGTTGAACTGCATTCTTTCATGTTCGGCAAAGAATTTTCTTGCCAGAAATTAGTTTATGTTTTAACGTGCTTTAAAAAGCCAAAGTATTTCTCCAAGGGTTATAGTCCCTCTCCCTAAACTCTGTTAGCTGTTTCTTCTCTTTTCCACTTTTTCCTAAATAACATACTCATGTCATTATTTCTGCATTTATTAGTCTCAAACATTATTTGTTGGCTTCTTATTATGGATGAAAGAATTTGGCCTTCTGAGACCACCTTGTTTTCTCTCTCCTCTTTTCCTTCTCCATCTTCCCTGTATATAAACATTTAGATACAGATATTCCAATTTTGATGAAATCAGTACTTATGCTGACTATGTGAATATCGCTAAGCCATAAATGTATATTATAACTACATTTCCTTTCTGGTACAATTTTTTGTTCTTAGAATTAATTGTTTCATTTTTGGTTTTGCTTGGTTTTTGGTTGCAGCTATAATGAATTCTTTCCAAACCCTCCAAGGAATTATAAACCCCACTGAATGCCATTTTTCCAAGAGGTCTTCCAAAAACACCAATATTCTGTCATTTTACTTTTCCCAGAACACTGCTCCTGAAGCCCACTCTTTTCCTGTTTTGTTATACAAAAAGAAAAGAGGAATTTGTTTTTTACCCAAAAAAGTACCATGTATAGTAGGAAAAGAACTGAGACTCTGTAGCTAGACAAAGACATGTGAAGAACCACAAAAGGACTGCAGCAATGGGGAAAAGACTAGAGCTTAAGAAATGCTTTTTTTAAAAAATTGTTCAGAGAAAAAAAATGAAATTTCACACTGAAATTTCAGATTTTTTAATAAGTTAGAAGAATATAATTACTTCAGATGTCCAAAGTGGTTATTTTGATTTAATAAAGTAATCAGAAATTAATGACAGGATTAACTATGATTTTTAAAATGTATGTGCACTGAAAAGTAAAACAAATAAAAGATGAAATGGGTAAAATGTTTAGACTGTTAGATAAGTATCGGTAATTATCGATGAGCTTAATATTTATCAGCGGGTATTAAAAATTTTTTAATAGCAATACCCTTTCAATTCCTGGCAAATAGTTAAAAGAACATGGGTAGTTGACAAAATGGAATGCAGATATGAAATGTTAATAAAGAAACATAAATCAGTTAAATCAAATAGTAGATTTCTCCTCAAACTTAAATGTCATTGTATGACATACTATGACAATTATGACATAGTATGTCATTGACTGACAGTGGAAAAAAAATGAATTCATTTGTGCATTATTCCTGATGTAAACATCCTTTTGGAGTGTCATCCAGCAGTAAACAACGAAAGCTATAAAAGCTGGCATTACTTTTGTATGTGATCATCCCATTTCTTGCAATATATTCTGCAAAATAACTCTCAAAAGAAAATAGATTTGTTTTTTAGGGGAAAAAATGTGCTATATGTAATAGGAAAAGAACTGAGAAAGTTAGACAAAATGTAGTCTGTCGGTACAAAAACATCTCATCAAAAATGATAGCATCTCTCTGCATTACCTCATGAAAAAGGTATATTATAAAATGAGGAGAAAAAAGGCAGAACACAAAAGCATATGTGTACTGATAATATCAGTTATGCCTGAGGATCAGAAAGTTCATAAAGCAGACTAATGGTTGGTTGCCAGGGGTCAAGGATGGTTGTGGGGAGGGAAGAGAGACGGGTGTGGCTGTCGGGGACTACGCAGGGGGTCTTTGTGGTAATGAGGACTCTGCATCTCTAGTGAGTGATAGTTACAGGGATCTATACTTGTGATGAAATGGCAGAGATCAACATAGGCGTTATATCAGTGTCAGCTTCCTGGTTTTGATATTGCTATTCTGTAATTACATAAGCTGTCATCTCTGCAGGAAATTGAGAGAAAAGCACATAGGACTCCTCAATACAATCTGCATCTTCCCATGAATCTGTCATTATGTCAAAATAAAAAGATTTTATCTTAAGTTTCTAAAATCTTATAAGAACAGTTGGCATACTAAAGTTAAAGGGGTGTTTGAGTTTATGTTTTGCTTTTTGTCTCATGATTTTCAGTTTTATTTTTTCATGTTAAAATTCATTGAATTTGCAATTGTTTTCAGTGTCTGTGTATTGTCTTCATAAGTTATGGACACAAAAGTATTATAAATGTTGCTGTGAATTTTCTGCCACCTGGGTATTTCTCTCTTATTTTTCTTAGTATGTGCCAAGAGTTGTGACTTCTGCACAGCAGAAAGCTGGAAGAACGATTACAGCCCGGATCACAGGGAGATGTGATTTTCCTTCAAAAAACAGAGTCAGTAGCAGTTTAGCTGTAATGGGAGTTTCTCCTCCCATGAGCTCAGTTGTTGTGGAAAAACATCATCCAGTCACAGTGGTAAGTCCACATTTGAGGACCTTTTGCCAAAAATCTTTTTCCTGAGAGTCCATAGACTAATCAACACTTAAGTGGCACGTTGAGAAGACAAATTCAGGATGACTGGTACTTGTTCTTCCATTTCCTATTGCAGTTTTTTTGTACTTATTAAACCTGCTCTAAATCTACCTTTCCTCTTCCTCTGATAGGAAATTAATCTCAGAAACTTTGTTCCAAACAGTGTAAAGCTTACCAGATACAAAAACTAATACAGTGTGTTGGTGGTCAAAAGAGTAAAATATATAAATGATTTCTCATTAATTTAAAAAGATACAAAACCTGTTTACTCATCAACCCTGTTCATGTAGCAGATATTTGATTAATTTGATTATAGGAAAACTTTCCTGCTTTCTTAGTTTTCATTTTTATTCCTTTTTTTTGGGGGGGGGGGGTCAGAATCTCACTTCATCACCCAGGCTAGATTGCAGTGACGCACACACATGGCCACTGCATTCTCAACCTGCTGGGCTCAGGTGATCCTCCTGCCTCAGCCTTCCAAGTAGCTGGAACAACAGGCACACGCCACACACATCTGGCTAATTTTTTTATCTGTTGTAGCAACAAGGTCTTGCCAAGTTGCCCAGGCTGGCCTTTGAACCCATGGGCTCAGGCAGTCCTCTCGTCTCCACCTCCCAAAGTTCTGGGATTACAGGCATGAGCCACCGCACATGGCTCTTTTAACTTTTTTAAGTCTTATTTTATCAGTACAGTTGTCAGCATATTTTTAGTTTTAAAAAAATTCAGGTTTTAATAAATTCATGTGATATAAAGGAAGGTGCTTTGAATTTTAAACAAAAACTTAAAAACCTGAGTTAGTGCTTAAGCTTTGCTCCTTCTTGCCTTTGTGATATATATAAGGTGGGGCCCCCCAAAAAGCTAGAATTTATTTATAAAAAATTGTGTATTTCTTCTTACATGTTTAAACTTTTGTTGCCTTCAGCATACCCTCTGTTTGGTGCAATACATTGATCAAAACTCCTTTTCCACTGCTCAAAACAGTTTTTGAACTTGTCAATTTTTATGCCTCCTAGTGCTTCTTCCCGTTTTTGTTTCACCTCTTCCACGTCAGCAAAACATTTTCCTTTGTGGCCTTTTTTCATTCAGGGGAACAAAAAAAAGTCACTCCAGGCGAGATGTGTATGAATAGGGAGGGTGAGGCACAGGGGTCATGCAGTTTTTGGTCAAAAATGCTGAACGCTCAGTGCAGTGTGGGCAGGTGTGGTGTCATGGTAGAAGAACCTGTCACCTGTTTGCTGCAACTCAGGACGTTTCTTACACAAATCAACTCAAAACTTCTAGATAAAAACTTTGGTTGATGGTTTGATTGGGAGGAACAAATTCTAAGTGTGCTATAAGGGGCCCACACTTCAAAAGATAATTCTGAAGTTTTTTGGGTCCTCCTTCATATAAATCAAGTAAAATATTTGAGGCTCCATGTTCTGTAAAATGGGACTGATGAGAGTATTTGCTTCCTAGGGTTATTGTCAGGATTCAGAATTAAATGAGATAATTTTAAAAATTAAATGAGATATATAAAAGTACCTATAAATAATAAAACCATAAGCAAATTTAACTTACTAAAAGTTACTGGAAAAGGATGCACAGGGTATCTTTGTATTATTTCTTAAAGTGGCATGTGAATTAACAACTATCTCAAAAAGTATAATTTTAAAGAGTTGTAAGAACATATCTCCAAAGAGGAACAAGGATTGATTTTAAAAGAGAATGCCTCTATATAAATCTTCAGCATTAGACAACATTCGTGTCTAATTACTATGTCAAAGTATCAACAAAACAGTAATCGGAGTGGTTTTGCGTTTTTTTTCCTGAGTACTAGCTGGTTGCCAGATAATTAGATCAAGAGAAGCTGGATTGATTTCAGTTGGACTGCAAGTGAAGTATGGCCTTCGTGAAGTGGAAGACTAGAGATGGAAGCACCAAGTCCAGATAGAGACATGGAGACAATGGGGATTTATGTCCGAATTACCTCAGGTTTCGTACGATGGACAGACTCTGAAAGTGTTACACGCAAATTGCTAGAAATAAGATAACCAGCCCAATTAAAGGTCACATTAATAAGTAAGCCTTTTATTAACGCTGGCGGTCGAGAGGGGGCTCGTGCCTCCCAGACTCTCGACGACGAATGAAATTTGCGGGGAGTTTTTATAGGCAAAAGCAGTTGGGAAACTGAGTCATCATAGAGATAAACACATGAAACACATGTTCGGGGGTTTGACACATAGTACACTTAGATAAGGGGGCACACAGTATATTCAGATAAGGGGAAACCGTTAGAGCACGGGGTGGGGTACAGGGCTGTGAGGGTTGTTTATGAGCAAAATTTTAAAATTCTTGCATCAGCCACATAGAAGTTTAATAACAAGTTAACGACATGGAGACAAGTCACAAAATGGAGTTATTAATTTTAAATACAAGCTTAGGTTTTATTTAGTACACTGCAAACACTTTAAACATTTTATAAAATACAGCATAAACACTTTAAATACTTTATTCCCCCCTTTTCTTGTGCATAAGTCAAAGCATTGACTTGCTTGTTAAGGATAAAACTATATGATTTTAACATAGATGGTCAGGACCAAACGGCTGACTGTTTTAATTGAAAAATAAATTTGGGATTAGGCATCTTGATTTAATGGGGGGGAGCTGTCAGGATGATGGTGAACCAATGTCAGGTAGTCTAGCAGGTTTTTAGGCCTTTGTAAATGATTATCATTGGTAGCCCGGTTTAGCAGGTCTCTGGTTTCTTTAAGCAACCAGTTAGATGGGCCCTCTCCTCTTTAGGAGAGGGTGTACCTGTTTTTAAATGGCTTATTGTGTGTCCGATGGACAGAGTTTAGGAGTGTTTCTGTTTTTAAATGGCTTATTTATATGGTGGACAGAGTCTAGGAGTTTTAGGCCTTTAGGGCAACTACGTTGCCACTGTTTTTATAGACAATATCTATAGGCAAAGGACACCATGTTAACGGGTTTTTGTCAGGTGTCTGAAGTTTTTTTTTAAAGTATATGTTATGTTTGCCAATTGGGTGTTTTATCAGCTTTTTGGTCTTGTTGTCTTCCATGTTAATATTAATTGATATTTTAGGTAAACTTAGATTAAGTATCATGAATTTTTAAAACACTGCACATATTGTATTAAACATTGTGGAACATCTTGAAATTATAACAGTTTAAGCATTTATGACGAGGAAATTTGAAATTTGTAAAATATAACTATAAAAGTTAGAAATACTTTTTTTGAATTAAAATTGTATAGCTTTTGTTTTTAATGTCTTAACCTTATCTAGTAGTAAATATTGTAAATATAGCACTGTACATATTTTAAACATTGTAAATTTAAAGATACAGCAAACTTTTTGAAGAAAGTTATAAACATTTAAGTTTTTTATGAGTTAAATCCTTGTCTTGGGTGTTATGGGACAGGGGTCATAGCGGACCCTCATGTTTAAAATTTTTTACAGTTGATATTTGTTTTTTTTAATAAAAGAAACAATCTAATTTAGTAGGCAGGGTCTCACTGTTAAAAGGAGGAAGATAGTTATTATGGGTCTGGCTAGGCCAGTAATGAGAGTTGTTAACCATCAGTATTAGTGGAATAGGGATTGGAACTAGGATGTATTTTTATCGTTTAAATTTTTTGTTGTTTTTGTATGTTGTCTTGAAGTTTTTGAAGGGAGCTTTTAATGACTCTGGATGTATTAGCATAGAAACAACAATATTTTTGAGAGCTGTACAAAGTCTCTCTTGGGACATGAAGAGCAAATCTAGACCTTTATGATTTCGGAGGGCCATCTTTGCCAGAGAATCTACCTGATCATTGAGTTGATCTGTAGTAGATTGAATAGTCTCTAGGTCTTTATTGATGTGTTATATGAAATTAGTTTGAGCTGGGCTCGGTGGCTCAGCCTGTAATCCCGCGCCTTGGGAGGCTGAGGTAAGTAGATTGCCTGAACCCGCGGGTTCGAGACCCGCCTGGGCATCTTGGCGAGACCTCATCTCTACAATAAATCAAAAAATTAGCCGGGTGTGGTAGCACGCGCCTATTATAGTTCCAGCTACTTGGAAGGCTGAGGCGGAAGGATCGCCAGAGCACAGCAGGTCGAGGCTGCGGTGGCCGGGAGGGGCCACTGCAAGTCCAGTCTGAGACTCCAACTCAAAAAAAAAAAAAAATTAGTTTGGCCTAGTTTTTTCCGAACTAGAGCAGTAGTTTTAATTGCAGCTGTTTCCGTTATATTTATTCCGACTATGGCAGGTATTAGCAGAGGAACAGCTCGTTTTTGACAAGCGGGTGGAAATTTATGAGTAACCAAGTTCCATCAGGGTTAGTATAAGCATATACTTGAGGCAACATATAAACATAAATGTGTAGCATAGGTTGTTTGACCATTTTTTTTTAGTAAAAGCACATTTTGTAAGGCCTGTAGCACTGGCTAACCAGGTGTTGTCAGGGGCTGTATAAACCATAGATTCTGTCATGGTTTGGATAAGAGATTGATTATAAACAGCAGATAACAGGGAAGTGGTTAAATTAAACCCAGGGGTTATAAAGCAGGAGGCTTTGCCAGTTATGTGTCTTAGAGTAGTGTGCATAACTGTCGGAGAGCATTTTTTTTTTAACTCTAATCAGTGGGAGTTACAGCAGTTAAACCTATGCTAAAAGCTAAGACAAGTGGGATGCCTAAGGTGAAGGTTAATGGATGGTAATGGCACATTTAAGGAATTACCACCCACGGAAAACAGTCTACTTTGGGACAGTGAAGAGTCTCACAGTTTAGCTGAGCGTAGGTTGGTCAGTCCATGCTGAAGCTGAACAATAAGTGCAACGGGGCTTTGGGGCGGCTGATTTAGTGGATGTTAAGTGTAGTGGATGATGAAAGGTGACCTTGAGAGGATTTTTAGGATCTCTGGCTATAGTCTAGTCAGTTGGGCAGGTTGGAGGAGCACTGTCAGTTTTTTTAGCCCTTTTTACCGACGAGTAATGAATCTAGCCGGTATTTTATCAACTTTGAGTGTTGTCAGGGTGGTGAGGATGCCTTTTGGCAGGGATCAGGCCTTTTTTGGGGGAACTTTTTGATAAATACCAGGTCCCGGGCTGGAACAAATGACAAGGAGTGGAGGACGGGGTCGGCAGGACAGCACAGACCTCAGAGTAGATAGTGGCCTGGACCTGTTGGAGAAACTGAAGATATTTTAACAGGGACTGGTTGGTTATTTTTTTAAGGATGGGGTCCCATAATCAGGGCAACAAAGGAGGGGGTCTTTTAAACATGACTTTATAAGGAGTAAACTTAGCTTTATATGGGGCATACCGGGCCCAAAGAAGGGCCAGAGGCAAGAGATTTATTCATTTTTGACCGGTCTTTATTATTAATTTAGTTAAAGTTGATTTTAACGTCTGATTTATGTGTTTTATCTGTCCAGAACTCTGTGGTCGGTAAGGACAATGTAATTTTTAATTGATATTTAGAGCTTTATTAACCAGCTGAACTATGGACGAGGTAAAGGCAGGACCATTATCAGAGCTAATCGAAAGGGGAAGCCCAAACCTAGGAATGATTTTATTTAATAAAAATTTTGTAACAGTAAGTGCAGTTTTATTTTTGTGGCAAAAGTATTTATCCAGAAAAAGTATTTACAAATACTAGTAAATATTTGTATCCTGCATGTTGGGGGTTTTATCTCAGTAAAATCTATTTTTTGCTTTTTTCTCGGTCTTAATTTTTTGGACTCTAATATCATTAGAAATATTAGGACCTTGGTTTGCATTAACTTGGGCACAAGCAAGGCATGCTTTAGCTGTCAAGGTAGCCAGGCCTTTTAAGTTATTGATATAATAATGACGATTTAGCAATTTAGTCATTTTGGTACCTCCTAGATGAGTGACAGAATGTAATTGTTTTATCAGGGTGTGTGCTAGGGCGGCAGGTACAACAGCCTTTGTGCCACAATGGGCAGGAGTGTAAACAGACCAGTTAGTTTGAGAGGAGACAAGATAGATTGGGCAGGCAATTTTTAATTTTTTTTTTTTTTTTTTTTTTTGAGTTGGAGTCTCACTCTATCGCCCAGACTGGAGTGCAGTGGCCGCTCCTGGCCACCGCAGCCTCGACCTGCTGGGCTCCGGCGATCCTTCAGCCTCAGCCTTCCAAGTAGCTGGAACTACAGGCACGCGCTACCACACCTGGCTAATTTTTTGATTTATTGTAGAGATGAGGTCTCGCCAAGTTGCCCGGGCGGGTCTCAAACCCACAGGCTCAGGCAATCCACTCACCTTAGCCTCTCAAGGCGCGGGATTACAGGCTGAGCCACCAAGCCTGACTGGGCAGGCAATTTTTAACTTGGGACAGCACTAGGTGTTTTGGGTCAAAGTGTGCTGTTTGTGGAGGGAGTTCTTGGTGGCTGTGACCCGGCCAATTGTTTTTCTGGCTTTTTTTTGTCGTGGTTTTTTCTTTGAGCGCTAACAACGCTCAGAGAGGCCCTGAGGTGCTGGATGACCAGACTTTATATGTGCCCCCCGGACGGGGCAGCCCTCAGGAACACTGAGAGAACCTTTTAGCTTTTAGGCAATCTGTCTTTTGAAGACCTTTTTTTTGTCTAATCACCATTTTCAGGATGTGGCATTTAGGTCTGTTGAGCATCGATCGGATCAAGCCTGTGGCTTTTTGGAAGCCACAGAGTCCTTTATGACTAAAGTGTCCTAACAGTCCCTATGAGGCCCTTGCACATCACAGGAATTAATCCCCGACACCTTTGCAAGCCCCCCAGTCACCTGAGGGAATCTGTTTGCACAGACCGGAGGGAAGAATGCCTTTGTCTTCAACCAGAGGGAGTCGGGGTTCATATGAATGGAGTTTTTTATTTTTCTGGGGGCATTTGTCGCCAATAGAAATGTTAAAGAAACAGTTAAGAAAACAGGTGATGACAGAAAGAGTATTAACAGACAAAACTAGTCACCAACAGGCTTATGCTGAGTGTTAATAGGCAGATCCAACTCTTAACAGATGAACTTAACCACTAGCAGACCAGTTAACAACAGATTATGTCGATTTTTGACGGACTATACCAATCATTTACAGATTATATTAATTATTAACAGACTATAGTAAACATTAAGCAAGAATACTTTTTTTAGAGCTCTGGCATTTAACTTTATAAATCAGGTACCTTGTTATAAATGTAAGAAACAAATTGTAAAGTTTGGCAATTGTAGACTCGTCAGTGTCTGACGTCTCAGAGTTATTCAATATTTTGACTGGGCAAGTTAGCACCTAGGTGATGAGCCCGTGGGAGATGCAGCCCCCTTATTTAACAACCGGGAGCTCTCTTATAAATGTAAGTTTAACAGATCTGTTTACAAATGCCCTGACCAGGCAAGCTAGCTATATTTACCTCCAGGAGGATTTTTTGGAGATGAGAGGGGCCAGCTGTCATTTCTGTTCTCTCTGAGTCTGAGGAGAGGTTATGGGAGCCCTGCGAAAAGCGGGGGGCGCCTCCTTAAAACTTATCCAAGGTGTCGGGGAGAGTTGGAGTGAGAGGCTGCCTCTATAGCTGGCTGGACTGAAGTGGAGGAAGAATCTCACTGGGGGACCTCTTGCTGGAGGATGTCCTGCCAAAGGAGATTATCCCGGTGGAACCTCCAAATGTTCATCGATGACTTCTGTATATTTTTTAATATAGAATATTAATTATCAAAAATGAGAAGAAATGACCCCATTTCTATTTTTGTCCTCACATAGGATGTGTATAAAGAGGTAGGGAGAGACTCTATTTGTGAGGTAAAGAAGGCATAAAGAGAGTGTGTTTATTTTTAATTTAGATGTGCTTTTGTAATCATGATAGAAATTCCTATTTTGCAGAAGAAAAATCCAAAGACTAAAAACGAACAACTCTTGTGTCTGACATTTATCTCTCAAGTTGCTTATTCTGTACATGCAGCACTTCCCAGTATTGGATAGGAGTTGGGTAGCCCAAAACTACTGCTTCCATTCTTACCAAATTTGGATTACGTGACAGACACGATGGCAGGAATCAAAATCTAGAACTCCCAGAAATGGTTATTACTTGCTCTATGTAATCTTATGGGATTGTCAAAGCAGACTTCTGTCTTTTCAGCACCATAGTCTCATCTGCTGAATCGCTCTTTTGCTGCTCCTAGTGCTGCTTCATTCACGGCCGTGTTGTGTGTGTCATAATGCCAAATATCCTCTTGCCTGTCCTCCCCAAGGAGAAATAGCTCTTTTGGTAGGGTCAGATTAAGTGTTCGGCAACTAAAATTTCATACCAGCTGCAAGAGTATCTCCCATTTGTAATGGTTACACAGTTATTTATGTACAAAGAAACATGTACATAAGACACTTTTTAAACGGATGTTGTTTTTCCATGTCTTTGAAAAGGAATTCTGTTCTTTTTAAAACAGAATCTGACATGGTGGCCTTTTGTTTTTAAGAAGTTTCATTCATTTTTTTTTTTTTAGTGAATGTTTTGACCAAACATATATACATAATTTTACTTCAAGTATTCGAAAGATGACTTTTCTGAGTGGAAGACCCTCATAGAAATCTACAGGTACTGGTCAGTGACCTGGACTGAGAAAATACCTTGAAAATAAATCCCACTATGCCTTCTAAGAAGCTTTATTGGATATAATGGAGGAAAGCCTTTTATTTACACATATTCTTTGTACAAGGGGAGATGCCCAAAAACCTGGAATTTATTTATTAAAAATTGTGTATTTATTCTTATATATTTAAACTTAAGTCACCTCCAAAGTACTCTCCATTTGATGCTTTTTCTACTGATCACAACAGTTTTTGTACTCATCACTTTGATTCCTTTTTGTGTTTCTGCCAGTTTTTTGTTTCACCTCTGTCACACTGGCAAAACATTTTCCTTTGTGGACTTTTTTCATCTGGGGAAAACAAAAAATTGTCACTTAAGGCAAGATTGGGTGAACAGGGAGGGTGGGGCATAGGGTTACTGCCATTTTTGGTCAAAAACTACTGAACACTCAGTGCAGTGTGGGCAGATGCACTTGTAAATAACCCATCATGAAATGAGCAAATGCAGTGAAAGAATCTCCAAAAGAAATTTACTGAAGCCAAAAGCCGCCTCTCACAACAATGCTAGCTGGTACACTGATGCTGGTGGGTTCCTAGAACACATACCTAGCAGAAGAAGCCTGTACTACAAGGGGCCTGCCCTCCAAAAGATAATTCTGGGTTTTTGGGGGGATCCCCTCCTCATATGTATACATGTGATATGTACTTGTGTACATAGTATGTGCTTACACATATTATGTGGGTAGGCTGGGTCACATGTGCCCTGACTTCACTGCTTCCCTGAGCTTGAAGGCAGTGTGTGCAGAAGGGTGGATGAGGGCTCTGGTTTGAATCAGAGCCCAGACTGCATCCTCAGGGCTTCCCCATGTGTCCTGGGATTGGACCCCATGTATGATAGTCAAATGAAGCAGAGAAACTGAATGGAATGAGGGACTGGCTTGGAGCTAACTCCTCTTCCGTGCACTGCAGTCTCTTTCTGTGCTTAGCCTCTGTACACATTACAAGATTTCCCCTTGAATCCTCTCTAAGGAATGACTGCCTTGGCTCTTCTTATGATCCTCTGGCATATAGCTCTGACGTTAACTTGTAGGTGCCAAGACATCAGTCAAACTGTGGGTGGGCTCCCGTGGAGAAGGGCTTCACTTGTTTCACAGGCACTTCACCCAACTCATTGCATCATTGTACACCCAGCAAATGTTTGTTGTTTTAAGTTATAGATGATGAAATGATACTTAACATATGTAATCTTATGGGATTATTGAAGGAGGTTTTTATCTTTTCAGCAAACCATTTCTCAAGCAACTGCAGCAAAATATCCCCGGACCATTCATCCTGAAAGCGGTGCCTCAGCTTCCAGATTACTCGGACCCAGATCTGCTCACACCCAGTCTCTCACTAGTGTTCATTCCATAAAAGTGGTTGACTGACGTGAATATGTTCATAATGAGGTCTTGCAATTCCTCTGGTTTACCAAGGACTAAAAGTCTGTAGTTTTTAACTCTTCTGTATTCTTAGAACATCATGTTCACCTGTTCGGAATTACAAGAGACTTTTTCAAGCTCTTCCATCCTTTGTAATTATATGTAGAAATTATTTTAATGTTATTTTTTATTTAAGCAATTAAGTAAAACTTTTTTAAATTGAAAAAGAAACTGGACTGTATTTTTTAAATGTGTTTAGCCTGTCACTGATTATACCATCAGAGTCTATACGTCTTTTTTTGCTTCATCATTTTTAAAAGACTAAATTATTTTCAATGTTACAGAGTTGTAATTTGCACAAAACTTTGAGAGAAAACTTTACTTTAAAAAAGTATTAGAACTAATAGAAACTAAGATATTTTTATTTTTTAATTAAAAAATTAAAGACCCAAGGTGGTAATAATGTTTTTGTCACAAAGTTTTTGTGGCTTTAGTGTATTAGTCTTCATTTTTCCAGAACTCTAATAATCGAAAATAGATAGAAATGGCAACACCTATGAATCACTTTTTAATGCTGAAGGCGAAAAAAATTTGAATACCAGCATAGAGTTACAGTAACATCAGAAAGAAATTTCCTGTTAGAATGATCCTATTTCTGATGTTCCTTCTCGCCTTATTTGAAGTTTTGCAACACTGAACCCACACGGTTCTCTCAACACCAGATGCTGGCCTGTGGTGGTGTGGTCCTGCATAACTCGGCAAACTCTCCAGGCCTGAGCAGAAGGTTTTCAATGGCTGGCCACTACCAGGAAACCATCTGGGCAGAAGTGGTTTAGGAGAACCAGACTTGACTTCCAATGGCTTTATTGCTGGCTGACTATGTTATCTGGGGCCGGACACTTAAGTGAATCTCAGGTTCCCCATCTATGAAATAAGAGTGAAATCTACCTGTCCTACCTATTTTGTAAATATTTGTGGGTACAGGAGTAGGTCCTGAGGAATCTAGGGCCTCAATTTCCATATCTTTAACAGAAATGGGTAGACTTGACCTGAAGCCTCTGCCAATCTGAACATAAGTTCTTGTGCTCTAGCTTTATTATAATAGTTTTCTCACTGTCTCACATTGTTAACAGGACATCAGAGAATAAATGTGATATAGGCATGTATAATCCCATTTGCAAACAGGCACGCAAAGGCCTTTCTGAATTACCTTGATATCAGCTTGTTTCTTAGTGTATTAGATACTTATGCAACATCTGTTCTTGGTTTTGGCCCAGCTGCCATTGTGGCAAACAGCCCCACTCTTCATGGGCTTCAACAAGCTTTCCATGAGCACAAACTAGCAGAGCCATGTGTCAGGCAATTCTGTGCACACACTCATCTCCAGGGCTTCCCTGTTCACACACACCCAGTCGAGTCACGAGAGATTGCAGGCCCCACTCAGAGCACCGCATTGTGGTAAACTTCAGTTCTCCTCCTTTCTCCCCAAGTTGTCCTGAGACGCATTAGTCCATCATGTCCCTTGAGAGCAAATAATTAGATATGCTTGGACCAGGTGGCAGCAATTTGGAATTCACCTCATCTGGGCTGTCTCCCCTCCCTGGGTCATGCTCCTGGGTTCCTCCACGCCTGCTGCCCTGGATTTACACCTGAAAAAGTTGTTGCACACAAACTGTGGTCTTAAGCTCTACTTTATGAGGAGTCTAGACTACAACTAGGAATGGTTTTCAATGTCCAAAACAATATGGACAAACTGAAGTTTACTCTGAATGTTGTAACTAAGAACACTATAAACTCCAATATGACTAGAAATTTGGAAAGAACAAAAGAATATTATAAACATCCTTTTAAGCTTTAACTAAGCTCTAAAAGTGTTGTATGTTGTCTAAAGCACCAAGTAATTCGTGTTGGCCTAAGATAACATAACCAGCAATGAAACAGCTTACACAGTAAGAGTATATATTCATATTTATATTTACGTAAAGAGGTTATTCAGATTTGCGGGGAGGGATGGTAGTGAGATCACTGGGAATTGGCCGTATTGAAGAACAGATGGGAATGAGACTTTCCACTCAATTCCTTTTTCAAAACATTTTAGAATCATGAATATATCACCTGTTTTAAACATTTATAACATTAAGTGGGCCATTTACATTCAGACAAAAATAAATTCGTGATAGAATAACTGGACTGAAATTGCTCATTTTATTATGTTCCCTATAGATTCAGAGTCAGAATTTAAAAATGGAGAGTCTTAAATTGTAATGAATAAGTGCATATAAACTGGCACAAATTAATGCTTGATTTTACATTTATTTCATAACTCTCAGATTACAAAAATAATATGTGAAAAAAATAGGAATGTACCAAAAAAGCACAAAGAAAATTAAAATCACCTGTAATTACACCACCAAGAGATTTAAAAAAGCATATATATAGATTTCTGGTCTTTTCTAAATAATATATTGCACATATGTGTGATTTAGAGCCAACAGTGATTAAATTTCCTAACCCAGCCTCTTATGGAACGAGAAATAACTAACATGTCACGATTTCCATGCTGTGGGCATGACGTTGGGCATTTCACGAGCATTCTCCCTCCCTCCATCCTCACCCCAACCCTGTGACTTTTATGCACCTGTGACACTTTTATAGAGAAAGAAACTGAAGATCCAAGAACCTAAGTAATAATAGCATGCCCAAATGCTCACAGCTAATAAGTGGCAAAACCATATCTATTGTAAAACCCTTGTTTTTTCTGTCACATGATGCTGCTCCCACCATCAGTTATTTAAAGCATGATATACAAAACCCTCCTAGATTACACTGTTGCCTGTGTTGTATCAAATGACAGAAATGGGAAAATCACATATAACTTGCCCTCAGCGAAAGCCAAAAAGAATATTTGACTTTTCAGTGGTTGGAAAGTATGATAGTATTACTATTTCCTCATCTGTTAGAGGATCCTGTCACCACTGTCATCAGAGCTGAAAGGAAAATCAGTACTGCTGCTAGAAGAAATGGATGGCATTAAAAGATCTGAATGCTGAGTGGAAAATCATTTAAATACAATTTCTTTAGGCATTTATTAAACTGCACATTTCTTGGAGCCTGAGTCCACTTTGCTTTTCGGTTGATGAATCTTTTCTAGAAAAAAATAGGATAACATTTATTATTAATAGCTAAACACTATGTGCCAAGCACCATTATTTGTTGACTCCCACAACAGCTCTTTGAAGTAGACATTTTTATGTCCTTCCTAGTTAATAAATGGGAACACTGGCACAGGGAGGTCATAGAACTTGCTCAAGATCATATAATGAGTCAGTGGAGTTCGGGGTAAGCCACACAGCCTTGCTTCAGAGCTCAGACTTCACTGCTTCAGCAGACCGCATCCTAGTCGTGCCTGAAACATCCCATGGAAACGCTTCCATAGGAAAGAATAAAGTTACAGTTGAGAGGGAAACCCCAATGTTATGAGGATAATGTCATGGAAGGCAGGTGTCGTCCACGTACTATTCCTGAAACAATATCGGATGAGAGGTCTGATTCACTCACACTGGGTCTCAGCTCCGGTAGAACTGCTTCCATGACACTAATGGCAGATGTCCCCATTTCTTGCTTGAATGGTTATTACATGGAAGTTATAATACTGCCTGATTTATTGATACATTGTTAAAGCATATTCTCTGGCGATATGGTCAGTGATTTTGGCAGAGTGATTTTTAGCAATAACCTCAGGTGGCAAAGGAGTAGCCTGTCGGTTCTCTCCTCTCAACCTGGAGATAACATTTCAAATACACTAACTTGTGGTTTCTTAATAGGTACAAAATAGCATTTTGAGCAAGACAAGTCTTAGCTGTGGAGAACAATCCTGTAACTGTATGAGACAGCTAAGCATTTCTGCCCTTACCCTACCTATTCCCCCCCCTTCCACACACACACAAAAACACTCCCACACTTCTTCTAATGCCCAGTAGGAGATGACACAACCTCCAGGCTAAAACATGACAGTATTAGCCAGGTGTGGTGGCTCACGCCTGTAATCCCAGTGCTTTGGGAGGCCCAAGTGTGAGGATTGCCTGAGGCCAAGAGTTCAAGACCACCGACCTGGGCAACATAGCAAGACCTCACCTCTACAAAAAAAATTTTTGTTAATTAGCTGGGTGTGGTGGTGTGCACCTGTAGCCCCAGTTACTCAGGAGGCTAAGAAGAGAGGATCACTTAAACCCAGAAGTTCAAGGCTGCAGTGAGCTATGATCATGCCACAGCACTCCAGCCCGGGTGACAGAGCAAGACCGCTGTCTTTAAGAAAATAAAAAGTAAACTAAAACATGACCAGTAGTGAGTAGGTCACCCACCAAAGGCGAAGCTGCTGACCACTTAGGACTTTTGATAGCTCCACATTCCCTGTGAGCCTCAGGTCACATCCAGCTGGGACTGCAGCTGCCAGGGCAGTGTTTCTATGGACTGTTCCCTACCATTTCAAGGGAGACAGTGTTTCTGCTCATCATAGTGTCACTCCCCAGCGCGTGTAGGGAAACCTGCACGGACCAGCTCTTCGTACAGGTGCTTGGCCAGACGGGCCTGTGTGGCCAGGGCCCCATGCAGCCAGATGAGCAGGGCCCTAGGGCCGTGCTCCCGGAAGCGCTCATCTCCTGTGCCGAGCAAGAGGTCCCGGGTCAAACACGAGCTGACGCTTGTTTCTATGGCAACCTCGGTCCTAACTGGACACTGCAGGGTCAGATCCAGCCTCTTCTGACAAGGGAAGCCCTGCCTGCCCTCACTGCACTGCAGGATGATGCCCAGCATCTCCCTCACCTACCCTAACCGTGTGCCTGCCGTGCGGGGCACCCATGAGGAGGAGTGTGCAAGGGACTGGACAGCCGAGGTGCCGCCAGTGCTGATGACACCCTTGGGGAGCCATGGGAGCCACGGGAGCTGTGTCCAACTCACCGGACGTAAGTGCAAATGCAGCCTCCCAGTGAGTCGCTCCAACCAGCCCCCGGTGCTGCTGCTGCTGCTGGTCCCTAGGCCACACTCTGAGCAGCGGCACGTGCCACTTCACCACCACTCCCACCTGGGACACAACTCTGAGGGAAATCTGCACCCCGGGGCAGGGTGATTCATCCAGTAAGTGCTCACTGAAGACCTGGTCCCGAGAGGAGCTGGGGAGGAGCTGGGATACCTAGGAAGACGCTGTCACGCACACTCTACGGCAGGTGTGTGGGAGCAGACACATGGAGGGTAAGGGCCTGAGCCCAGGAGAAGCTGCCTCCAGACAGACATGGGACAGCAGGCGTCCCAGGGCACAGGGGCGCAAGCACAAGGAACGTGGACCTGGGCAATCCTCTGTTCCTTTCTTAATCTTGCTCCTGAAAAGCTAGTTTTTCTTAAATGCCATCATCAATGTGCCACTCCTTTGCTCAAACCCACAAACTCTCTGGTGCCAGTAGCCTTGCCTGGATTACAGTGTAATTGAATTGTGAATGTCATTGTCACCAAGCCCCATAATTTGCTTTCACGTGGTACAGGCAGCATGTGCTCAGGGCTGTGGTTCTGCCACCTGCAGTTCCAGCCATCACGGTCCCCAAGCGGAGGGAACACCTTTCCATCTCGTGAGATAAGAGCTCTGAATAGAAAACTGCCAAGAAAGCATTTGCTGCTTTGTTTTTAAAACTAATCAGTTGATTAGTGGCAAGCAAACTTTCAGTATTTCCTAGGTTTTGGTCAAACTACTAAA
>CAUYQG010004061.1:0-22082 GCA_963574415.1 Tarsius wallacei
GATCCATTTAGAGTTAATTTTTGTGTGTGGGGATAGATAGGGGTCTTGTCTGAGTCTTCTGCATGTGGTCAGCCAGTTTTCCCAGTACCATTTACTGAATAGGTTCTCCTCTCCCCAGTGGTAGGTGGTGGGGGTTTTGTCGAAGATGAGTTGGTGAGAAATTGCGGTTTTGCTTCTGGAATCTCAATTCTATTCCATTGGTCTATATGCCTGTTCCTGTACCATACCAAGCTGTTTTGATTATTGTAGCTTTATAGTAAAGTTTGAATTCTTGTAGTGTGATACCTCATGCTTTGTTTTTTTTTTTTTGCTGAGGATTGTTCTGGCTATTCTTGGTCGTTTGTGTTTCCATATGAATTCCTGTATTGTTTTTTTCCAGCTCTGAGAAGAATGTTGCTGGTAATTTGATGGGTATTGTATTAAATCTGCAGATTGCCTTAGGTGGAATGGACATCTTCATAATGTTGATTCTTCCAATCCATGAGCATGGGATATTTTTCCACTTGTTTGTGTCATCTTTGATTTCTTAGAGCAGTGTTTTGTAGTTTTCATTGTAAAGGTCTTTCACATCTCTGGTTAGGAAGATGCCAAGGTATTTCATTTTTTTTGTGGCTATTGTGAATGGGATTGTGCTTTTTATTTGGGTTTCTGTTTATTTATTATTGGTGTAAAGAAATGCGATTGTCTTTTGCACATTTATTTTATACCCTGAGACTTTGCCAAAGTCCTTTATCTTGATAGTTTCTTTTGCTTTACAGAAGCTTTTCAGTATCTCTTATGGCATGGACACTTGGGGTTTTGATTAGGATTTTGTTGCCAGTTCCAATTTCCATAAGGATGTCTCCATATGAAGGAATCTTATTAGATACCAGCAAGTGGGGTAAGCCAGGTTGTTAACCAGCCCTAAACCTACAGCTCCATTAATCCATCAAGTAGCTGCCATGCTCACTGACGCCTTTCTCACAGTCTAGGACATGCGACAGATAGCCAGTGTTCATCCTGCCTCTTGGGGCTGCAGGCTGTGTGGAGAGAGAGCAAAGGACTACCACGGGGAGGTCACTTGAGGTCAAATCTTCATATTTTTTAAAATGTGAAAGTTCTAACAACTATGATGGTACGAGGCAAAGATTCTTTTAGTCACCATGTTCCTTTTTCCTTCTTTCCCCTTCAAATCAGTCATTCTAAAGGTTTTCGTGTGTGTTTAATTTAAATAGTTTATTATAAAATATATACCACTGTACTGTGGATATGATTTTTTTTTTTGGAGTTGGAGTCTCACTCCATTGCCCAGGATGGAGTGCAGTGGCACGCTCACAGCCACCCCAGCTTCGACCTGCTGAACTCTGGCTCTTCATCTCAGCCTTCCAAGTAGCCAGAACTACAAGTGAACGCTACCACGCCCGGCTAATTTTTTTTAAATTTATTGTAGAGATGAGTTCTCGCCAAGTTGCCTGAGCTGATCTCGAACCCACAGGCTCAGGCAATCCACTCGCCTCAGCCTCGCAAAGAGCTGGGATTACAGGCTGAGCAACTGAGCCTGGTCTGGATGTAATTTTTTAGTGACAAATTTCTTACTGATATAGAGTTCACAAGCTATAAAATTGACATTTTTGAGGCATACAATTTCTTGGTCTTTAGTATCTTCCCAAGGTATGCAACCTACATCATGATACAAGCTTAGAAAGTTTTTATCATCTCAAAAGAAAAACCTAAAACCTATTAGCTGTCATTCACCATCCCCCGTGCCTACTAGTCTTCTTTTAGTTTCTGTGAATTTGCCTAACCTGGACAATTCATGTAAATGAAATCATACACTATTTGGTCCTTTGTGACTGGTTTCTTTCATGTCACATGATGTTTTCAAGATTCATTCATGTGGTGGCATGTGTCAGTACTTCACTGATTTTTATGACCAAATTGTCCCATTGGGTCGATATACCACATATCATTTATCCATTCATTGATTGTGGACAATGGTGTTCTTGCTACTTTTTGGCTGTCATGAGTAGTGCTGCTATGACACTTGTGTCCAAGCTATTGTGTGGACATGTTTTCATTTCTCCTGAGTAGACACACCTAGGAGTGGAATTGCTGGGTCATGTGGTAACTCCATGTTCTACCTATTGAACTGGAGGAGGAGATATGATAATAAGGCTTGTTATATGACACAAATATCTCTGTTTGGAATGAGATTCAGCCCTTTTCCCTGAATAAACACTTCTTGGATTGTTGTAAACTTTTGGTTTATTTCTAGAGTTCTGAAAAAAGTTGATTTTGACCATTTTTGTATTCTCATTGCTTTCATGGAGAGGCAGCCTTTTGAAGGGCCTTCCTCCACTCATCCCACTAATGTCAGGGTGTATTTAGACTTAGTTTAATAAGTGGTGTTGTGAGAAAGCTCTCATCCTATTTCCTATTTTTTTAAATCAATTTATTTGCTTTTAAGCTCTATTAGTGTTACTTGAACTTTGCTCTAAGGGATGCCTTGTGTTCCAGAGGTCAACTCATTAAATTACATGATATTCCCTGAAACTTTGACAGAAAGACAGACACTCAATTCAGGGCATTTTAGTTACTGGGACTTCCCCTGAGATCTATATTTTTTTTTCATTGAAAGGTAAGCTTGTACTCTACTTCTCTCTCTCCCTGTCTCTCTTTCCCTCTTCCTCTTCCTTTCTTCTTTCACTTTCTTCATTTTGGGGGTCCTCTTTATTGAGGCATTATAATATGCATTTATTAAAATTCTCCAATTTAAGAGTTCAGTTTGATGAGCATTGAAAAATGTATAGTCATGTAAGGACCATCACGATTGCAATATAAATTTTTAGCACAAAAACGAGTCCCATCATGCCCCTTTACAGTCAGTCTCTTTGTTGACACCCTGGCCATTAGAAACTACTGCTCTGCCATCTACCACTGTAGTTAGGTCCTTTCTAGAATTTCATGTAAAGAGGACCATGGCGTACATATCATTTTTTGTGTCTAGCTTCTTTCTTTTTGGCATATGCTTTCATGATTCATCAGTGTTTTTGCATTTATCAGTACAGTCCTTTTTATTACTATGTAGAATTTTGTTGTGTGGCCATCACACAGTTTGTCCATTCAACAGCTGATGGGCAGTTAGTTTGTTTCTTGGTTTTGACTATTTTGAACTTGAATATTATGTACAGGTAATTCTGTGATGAAGTTTCATTTCTTTTAGAAAAATATCTGCAAGTAGAATGATTGGTCATATGACAAGTTTATGTTTAGCTTTGTAAAAACTGGAAAATTGTGACTAATGAGGCTGAGTGTCTTTTTGTGTATTTATTTGCCATCTGCAACTCCATTGGCAAAACAGAACAAAACAAACCTGCACATTGTTGACCCAATTTATTATCTATTATTGGGCTCTTGCTTTCATATTGGATTACAAGATCTCTGAATATTTATATTGTTAAATGTGTTGCAAATGGCTTAGTCCAGCATGTGGCTTAGTGTCATTTTATTAACAGCCTTAATAGTGTCTTTTAAAGAGCAAAGACTTTTAGTTTTGATCAAATCTAATTTATCAATTTTTTTCTTTTATGATCTTGATCTTCATGCCCTGTTTAAGATACTTTCATCTTACACAAGGTCATTAGGTTTTATTTCTGTTTGTTTCTAGAAATTTCACAGTTTTCATTTTGACATTTAGATTTGTCATCTAGTTTATGTTAAGTTTTATAAATGGCATACAATGAAAGTCAGGGTTCCTCTTTTTTGGGTATGTAGATAAGTTGTTGTTTCAGTACAATATATTGAAAAGATGATAATTTCTCCATTGAATTGCTTTTACTTGCACCTTGTTAAAAACAAATTGGCTGTTTTTTTGTGGGTCTATTTTTGGACTTTGTTTTGTTCCATTTATTCATTTGACTACCTTTGTAATTATTGCACTGTCTTGATTACTGTAGCTTGTCAAAAGTCTTGAAATTAAGTAGTTTAAGTCCTTAGATTTTCTTCTTTAAAACTGTTTTGGCCAGGTGTGGTGGCTCATGTCTGTAATCCTAGCATTTTGGGAGGCTGAGGCAGAAGGATTGCTTGAGCCCAAAAGTTTGATAACAACCTAAGCAACATAGCAAGGCCTCGTCTCTGCAAAAAAAAAAAAAATTTTTTAAATTAGCCAGGCATGGTGGCATGAGCCTGTAGTCCCAACTACTTGGAAGATTGAGGTGAAAGGTTTACCTGAGTCCAGGAAGTTGAGCTGCAGTAAGCCATGATCATGCCAGTGCACACGAGCCTAAGCAACAGAGTAGTGAAACTCTGACTCAAAACAAAACAAAACGAAACAAAACAAAACAAACAAAAACACCAGTTTTGCTTATTCTAGCTTATTAACATTTCAATATACATTTTTAGAATAAATTTGCCAATTTCTACAGAAAATTCACCTGTACTCTTGATTAAAATTGCATTGGCTATATAGATCAATTTTGGGGTAATTGACATGTTAATAATGTTGAATGCATTTGCATGTAGATATTTTTATTTAGGTCTTTTAAAATTAGATCACCCCTGTGGAAAGCAGTTCAGAGATTTCTCAAAGAGCTAAAAATAGAATTGCCACTGAACCCAGCAATTCTATTACTGAATGTGTGCCCAATGTAACAAAAGTTCTACCTAAAAGACATCAGCACTGTATGCTTATCCCAACACTATTTACAATAGAAAAGACATGAAACCAACCTAGGTGTCCATCTTCTCTGGACTGGATAAAGAAAATGTGGTACATGTACACATGGAATACTAAGCAACCATTAGAAAGAGGGAAATCATGTCCTTTGCAGCAACATGGATGCAGCTGGAGTTCATTATTCTAAGTGAATTAATGCAGAAACAGAAAGCCAAATACTGCATGTTCTCACTTATAAGTGGGAACTGAAATACTGGGTACACGTGGACAAAAAAGATGAGAATAACAGACACTGGGGACTTGTGGGGTGGGGGTGAGGGTTGAAAACTACCTATTGGGTACCATGGTCACTATTTGGATAGTGGGGTCTATAGAAGCCCAATCTCACCATCATGCAATAAACCTAGGTAACTCATCTTCACATGCTACCCTTGAAGTTAAAAAAAACCTTTACAGTATGTAATAGCTTTCAGTGTACAAATATTACACATTTTTAAAAGTTTATTTCTTAGTTTATATTTGATACTATTCAAATGGTTTTTGAAGTTTTATAACTTTCTAGTTCCAGTTGTTCACTTTTAGTATATAGAAATGTACTTAGATGAATTTAGAGTCGATCATACTCAGTGATCTATCACAGAAACAAAGAACAGAGTACCATATTTTCTCACTCATAAGCGGACCTTGAACAATTATCATAATACTATAAGAAAGGGATTGGCAGTAGTGGGAACCTGTCAGGAGAGGGGGAGGCACACCTCATCAACAAGGGTACCTGCATAATGAACATTTTGTATACTTAACCCTGAATTGTACCCACATCTTTAAAATAAAAAATTTTAAAAAGAAATGTAATTTATTTTTTATACATTGACATTTTGTACTACAACCTTGCTAAACTGTTTCATTTTTCTATAAGTTTCTTAGGATTTTTTACATAGGTTTTCATTTCATCTGCAAATCAAGCCAATTTTACTTACTACTTTTCAATTTGCATGATTTTTTTTTTCTTCTTGCCTTATTGTAACTGGCTAAGACTGCCAGTACAATGATGGCTGGAAGTATGAGAGATTAAATTCTGGCCTTGTTCTTGAACTGAGGGGGAAAGCATTCGGTCTTTAACCATTAAATATAATCTTATTGTGGGTTTTTCATGGATGTATTTAAGCAGGTTATAGGCGTTCCTGGGTTATGAGAATTGTTACGGATTTCCTCTCAGCACTTCTTTGCATGCATTCCACAAATTTTGACATGTGATAATTTAACCTTTATTTCACATTCATATTTGTGCACAGATAAGTATTCAGTTAAAGACACCTTAGGACTCCACTGTGGATCTCTAGAGCTCCATCTTTCTGTGAAACACCCTCCTCTCCAGCACTCTGTTCCGCAAATTCCAGCTCTATTGACTTCCTCTAAACTCAGTCCTCAGTTTATGAGACCTCCAGGTTTTATGTCATTCTCCATCCTTAGACTGTGACCTGGAAGCTTTCTCCAGGCAGTGAACTAGGACATTTGCAAGCTCAGGTGTTTGTTTCTTATCCTTCAGCGATGACTCTCTTGTACTGCCTATTGTCCAAAGTCTAAAAACCAGCATTTCATGTGTTTTTACAATGCTATTATTGTGGGGAGGGGGTAGTAAATTAAATCTCTGTTATTCCATTATGTCTAGAAGAAGTTTATTCTTGACATACTTGAAGCCTGAATTTGACCTTGCATGTATAATTTCAAGAAGGAAACATGCACGAGATAGAAACTCCCATAAGTAGACTTTCTCTAAAAGGAGAAATAGCAAGCCATGGGTAGAATATGAAGACTGGAACATGGTTCTCATGGTGTTCTTGGTTCTCAATCACACATTAGATTGACCTACAGTGCCACCTCATACAAACTAAGTCAGAATAGCAGTCACCAGCATTTATAAAAGCTACTACAGTGAATCTCACATGCAGCTTATTGTGAGAACCACTGTGGCAACCTGTTTAAGATGATTTTGACCTGTATGTGTGAGGTAACTGAGAGGACTCTGTAGAGACTACCAGAACTGAAGCATATACAAATGGAAGTGATGTAGTTAGCATGTTTTAGGAACTTAGGAATTTCAGTGTCTTTGGACAGGTGGAAATTATTCTGAGGAGCCTAGGTAAAGTAAGGTTTGACCATAGTCTATAGTGCAGTAGCAGTTGGGAAGTGCATGTGATATGCATGGATTATGTTCAGAATTGTGAATGAGCATGCTGGGCATTAACACTAGAACCTGCCAAAGTACTTGGTAGTGACTTGGTAAATTGCAACTGTCTTTTACATGAATTTGATTGACATTTATTATCCATGAGCTTCAGTAGTATTAGTATTCCTATGTGTAAAGTGGTCTACTTCTGTTTTCTTCTAAGATTTGGTGATGCACACATAAAATAGACCATGTGAAAGCATTTAGGAATTTGCAAAATAGGAGAACTACAAATCTATTTAGTATGTTGTGTGTTTTTAAATAAAATGTATTCCAAAGTTGTGTTAGACACAATGGTGCCTTTAGAAATTAGTCCTATGTAAATATGCATTGCTTTAATTTGTATTAGCTCATAGAGGAAAGTAGGTCTACCTTAAGAAAAAAAATGACCACTTGTATATCTAATCCTGAATTGTACCTCACATCTTTAAAAATTAAAATTATAAAAAAGAAAAAATTGGAAACATACAAGTTTATAAGATGTTTTAGTATAAAGCCTAGAACAGATAAAAGCAGGATAATTAAATGGATATGTTTTTCTGCTTTATAGTTATTTTAATTTTATTTAAACATTGATTTTTTTCCATAAGGCTGAATCTTCTTGGCTTTTCTTCCTCACTTAAATAAACAGTGACATTAGTTACAAGTACACCTGTGGGGTTTTGTGGTATGATGTGAGATATTTACAGCTTATGAAGGTCTTGGAAAGATTAAGCCATTACTCTGAACCTGATCAATCAATTCCCTTTAAATATTCAGGTACCTGAACGAAGCATATTTGTATACCTAATCTTTGACTGTACCCCACAATATCATAATAAAAAATACTGATTATAATAAATAATAAATAAATAAATAAATAAATAAATAAATAAATATTCAATAAAAGTTAACCAAGTAGGCATAATTTAAAATGGACTCTGTAGAGGTCCCATGGGTAAGATTGGGAAGAAGGTCCTGTGGAGTCTTGTTGCATTTTCCTCTTCTCATTACATTAAGTCAACTCACAGGTTAAGCAGATCTATGAATCCATCTCTAGTCATAAGTCGGGTAATAGGGTTGGAAATCTGGTTGGGAATCTGCCACTTGTAACCAATGTACTCATGGTAGCTCTGGTATAGTGTAAAAGACGGGCCTTGGCCACTGACAGGAATCACCTAACGAGGACTCAGAAATGGTGAATGCTGTGGTGTGTATGGTGTGTATGTATATAGTGGTAGCATATTTCAGCTTTTTTTCTTTGTCCCAGAGCTGTGGTTCTGTGAGTACTCTGAGGATTCTTCTTAGTTGTTCATGACAGAGTATGGAATGCAGAAATTTTATTGTGTCCAGGAAAGAGTACCTTTAACATTTGGCACCGTTAATTTTTAACTTAGGAACTATGACTCTTATCTTGATCTACATTTGGTTTTAGAGGAAAGAGGTTCTTAGGTAATGGTTAGTGTGGCTTCTTTGTGGCAATTTTAAAAGTTTACCCGAGTAAGCCTCGGGCCAGTGAGCCATCAAGTGAGCATGCCACAGAATACTCAGAAGGTAAACTTATCTATGCAGGTCCAATCATATGGAAAGGATTGGGCATATTAGAGCCTGGACTGCCTTAAGAAATCTTGAGGACACTGGTTGATAAGCCTGCCTTTCTTTAATCAAAGTCATGGGCTTTTTCTGTCCATGACAAAGTACAAAGCTGTTGTCGGGCTTTAATAAGCCCAGTGCTGGGCAATGCAATTACATCCTTGACGGAGTGTCTCAGGTAAGCGACCTGCAGCTTTGATAATAGCCTTTCTCACAGACAGTGGGCTCAGTCAATGTTGTGGCGGATGGTGGCAGATGTCCTTTATATTACACCGCAGTGGTGGCTCCCTCATTTCCCATGTGGAAGCATGACCATAAATCTTAGTATTTTCAGAGATTCTGTTCCTAAAGAAGAAAATACTTTCAATTTACTTATTTCCTTATCTGCAAAAAAAAGAGGGGTTAAAGTTAGATGATCTCTTTCAGTTTTCAGAGTCTACAATCCATTTCCTGGTTCAGAATTATAAATGTATTGGAGTATGCAAATGTGGAAGAAGAAGAGGGGGACAGAAAAAAATCAAACCCAGACCCAAAGAGTATTCAAGTCAACATGAGAAAAAAAAAAAAAATATATATATATATATATATATATACCTCAATTCCTTCTTCCTTTTGACTCTCTCCTACTTGTCTCCAAGGCTCACTGACTCTGCAACTCTGCCCTGAGGGTCAGCTACAAAGAGGCTGAACATTATGATTTTCGTTTTACATCCGGTCTCATTTTAGGGGTCGTTTGTTGACACTGACATCCAGTCCCCTGTGAGCAGAAAGCCTCTGGTCTAATGCAGTCAGCCAGTCAGCTGTTTACTTTAGTGCACAATCTCTGCTCCCAATTCAGCCAGAGAGAGTGGCACTTTGTGCAGCAAACTAGAACGGAGCCCTCAGCATGACTCCACAAAGTTGTCACTCTTGAGTATTTTCATTGCTGGAAATGAAGCTAATCCTTCCTAATGTGCTGGCCCCTTCGACCATGTCCATGTGAAGCCTCACATTTGGATTCAGGCTTTTGAATCATATTTCAGGGAATGCAGTCCAATTAATTCGGTGTTACTCTTGGTTGAGCAAATATTAATACCTACTGTGTGCCAGCCAGAGTAGTCACTGGAGTAACCATGAGACACAAAATCTAGGTACACATTGGGAATCTTAAACTTGCTAAAAATGGAGAATTCAAGTATATCGCCACATTGAAAAATATAGTAGAAGAAATATCAAATGCCAAAAATCAAGAATCCTTAGCTTTACAAAAAAAATATATATTTCTCTTACAAAAGGAGTCCTCTGTGAAACCATTTCTAGGTATAAGCTTTGAGGATAGATCATTGGAAATAGGGCACACACACAAACACACACACACACACACACACACACACACACACACACAACCCCCACAAAGTGCCTGGGAACTTAAGCCTGTAGAGACTTTTTAGACTCTCTGTCAGAAAAAATTTACCAAAAGGGTTATCTTTCAAGAAAATGGGGATCATTTTATCCAGAGGCCCTGCAAGTTTCAGAGCAAGTCTCCTTATTATGGGTCTACAGGGAATTAAGGCAGCTTGAACAGAGAGAAAAAAATATGGTATACTTTCTAAAAAAAAAAAAATACTGCAATGACAGTTCTTTCTTTACTTCGCAAAGCTAGTCATATCTAAAATTTCTCTGTAAGGTCTTTGCCAAAATAAGAGTTTTCTTATTACTTTGACTCAATATCAAAATGGTGAAACATGAACTAGAAGTCAGGGTAATAATTGTTTATGTCTTCCTTGCAAACCCTCCAAAAAATAGGAAAACATTATACAAGCAAGACAGTATAGAAATGGAATAGAGGGCATGGAATAGAGGGCTGGGTGCGGTGGCGCACACATCTAATCCCAGCACTTTGGGAGGCCAAAACAGGAGAATTACTTGCGCCCAGCAGTTCTAGACCAGCCTGAGCAACATATGAGACCTCATCTTTTAAAAAAAATCAAAAAAAGAAATGAAATAGAAACTTTGAAGTAAAAATGCCCGAAATCAAACAATAGCTCTTCTCCTCACTAGATGTATGATCTAGGGCAACTTATGCAACCTTTCTTAGCCTCAGTCTTTCCATCTGCAAGATGGGTACATTAATATCTAAGCTAACAGGGCTCTTAGGCCAGTTAAACGAGTAGATACTTGCAGAGCTCTTTAACAAGTGCCCAGCATGCAGAAAATGTTCAGTACATTACAGTTACTATCTCACATGTTGCTATTGTTGTCATTATTGTTGCCTGCAGTTGTGAGATCCTGGGCTATGCTTGGCATGGGACTGGTGAGGCTCATAGGGGAGAGTGTGCTGTAAACTTGAATAAGTCAAGATTCCAAGTTAATCTTTAGTGATAGAAAATCAAGCCAAGATGCTTGGAGTTTGGGAGGAGAGTGCAGAATACGAAAAAGCTTCAGAACCCACAGGATTCTTGAGTCCTAAGAATTGAGGTGTCTGGGACAGCTGCATACATCCCCTTGGGGACATTTCTCTAACAGACAACAGTCAGGAAATCTGCTCCAACTAACAACAAAAACATCAAGAACCAGTTGCATACCACTCTGCCAAGAGCCCACCATGGTTTGAAGTAAGGTTTCCTGTGGTGTTTCAGGCTTATTATCCCTTCAGGGATCCTGAAGTCATCATGAAGATATTTTGGTAAAAGTGCCCTCATGCATTTTAAACACTAATGGTGGAAAATATATTTTGTTAAAAACAGTAAGAACTTCAACTTCAATAGAAACATACCTGAGAAATAATTTTATAGTAAAAATATTATATGCTTAATCAGGTTGGGAGGGCAAAAATGATTTTCATGAAGAAGGGAAAAAATTGACATTTCCAAAAGTTTAGCTGCCTGGAAATCATGAAGAAACATTAAGGAAAATTAGACATAAAAGGAAGGAGTATAATCCAGCAAGAAGATGCCTTGGGGACTTGGTTGCTGGACTCAGACATACGGTATCAGGGGAGACATGTTCACAAGCATCATAAAGAGATGGACGGGACATCCAGCTGGGTCTCTCTCAGTGTCAGACCCCACTGGGAGAGCTTAGTTTTGTCCTACAGACCTCAGGGAGGGTATAGCACTCACTGCTCTGTTGTGCACCGTAGCCTGGACTTTCATTCTTCACACTCCTCCTAAGCTGCAGTGACTTAGGGTTCTTTTTCGTGTCACCAAACTGCCTTAAATATAGAAATAATTGCAGTTTCTTTCTGCTTTTCTCTCTATCCCCTAGATTCCTCATTGCCCAAAGCCTAACATGGCAGACCTTGCATTAAATAGGTTACCAATAGGTGTGTGTGTGTGTGTGTGTGTGTGTGTGTGTGTGTGTGTATCTTTCTTCGGTCAGCTCCCATCACAAAGGTAGACCATGGCCACATCTGCAAGCAAGGAGTACTGCTGGAAATGTAGTGCCAGGCTGGGAAGCTGCTATCCAGCAGCAAATTTACACAAGGGAAGAGGAAGCACACGTTTTCAGCCATCTCTGCCACAGTCAGTACTGAGCTTCAGTGGTTCTTCTTTATGCCTTTATTATATCACATTTATCGTAACTGATTCATGTGCATCTATCTCTAGGTTACCAACTCTTAGAGATAAGTACTTGTTTATCTTTGTTTCTCCAGGCCCCAGCTTCATTCTTACATGTGCTGTTTAGTCTAACAACTTTTCCACACATAACAGTCACACATAAAATACACAGATGAAATTTTGTGCAAGAATTTAGATCTCTCTGAATGCCATTCACACAGAAAATGTGTACTTATATCAGGATTAGAAGCCAGGTATTTCAATTCTTAGGTCAGAGCCTAAGAATTTCTTTTTATATCTGTGATTTCTATCTGATTTATATATTAAGACATTAGGAAATGCTGTAGTAATTTCAAAGTTCACGACATCATTATTGTAAAGATGCTTCTTTCTGCATTTCACAGAAGAGCTTAAAAATCACTTTGCATAGAACCATGTATCCAGACAATACTACTGGAAATCAACTGAAAAATTGAGGCATGGGAACATGGAGAGGGGTTTTGCCAAACTCTCTTGTTTCTTCCTATGCAAATTCTGAGGTCCTAAGAAGCAGTTTGAACTCCTGGTACATAAAACTGCCTCTGAGCAGGTGCAGTTGCAGGGGAATTATTCTCTTATTTCTGTTGCAGCAAAATTAAAATGATGGAAATACAGATGTCTGTTCTGATTTTTGTGCCCGCATACCTGAATTTGGAGAGGGACTTACAAAGTGTGTGTACTGGATTTGCAATATCCATTTGTTCTTTCTTCCATGAATTCCCCCATGAGAGCTTTTAATTTAATTTTTTTTAATTCAAGCTCTTTTATTATAAACTTTTTTAATGTGTAGAGTGTTCTGATCTCATTTATGGCTTGTGTGGCACTCTTCCCCTAAGAGCAAAATTGTCTTCCAAAGAGGTTGCACTAGTTTACATTCCCATCAGCAGTGTAGAAGCATCCCTTTTTCTCTGCATCCTCGGCAGTTATCTGTTGTTGTTTGTTTTATTAATGATAGTGATTCATACTGGGGTTAGGTGGTATCTCAATGTGGTTTTGATTTGCATTTCTCTGATAACTAGTGAGGCTGAGCACTTTTTCATGTGTCTGTTGGCTGCCCATATTTTCTTTTGAGAAGTGGTGTCTATTCATGTCTTTTGTCCACTTTTTAATGGGGCTGCTTGGTTTTTTCCTTTGGGTGCTTTTGAGTTCCTTGTAGATCCCAAATGTTAGACCTTTGTCAGATATACAGTTGGCAAATATTTTTCCCATTCTGTGGACACAATGTGGCGATTTCTAAAAAAAGTAGAAATTGGCCTTCTGTATGCCCTGGCAATCCTCCTGTTGGGGAATATACTCAAGTCATTCTGCCAAAAAGATACCTGCACACGCATGTTTGTTGCAACTGTATTCACAATAGCAAAAACATGGAACCAACCATGCTGCCCATCAAAGCTGATCTGGATAAAGAAAATGTGATACATATACACAATGGAATATTGTGCAGTCATAAAGAAAGACAAACATATGGACTCTGCCACAACTTGGATGGATTTAGATTCTATCATACTCAGTGATCTATCACAGAAACAAAGAACAGAGTACCATATGTTCTCACTCATAAGCAGACCTTGAACAATTACCATAATACTATAAGAAAGGGATTGGCAGTAGTGGGAAACTGCCAGGGGAGGGGCGGCGGGATTGGCAGTTGAGGGAAACTGCCAGGGAAGGGGGGCACATCTTATCAACAAGGGTACCTGCATCACTATGCAGTGAACATTTATATATCTAACCCTGAATTGTACCCCACATCTTTTAAATAAAGGAAAAAAAGAGCAAAGTTGTGATCTGGGCCGAGGAAGTGGAGTGGTGAATCTCCAAGTCTCCGCTCTGCCATTTATTCCAATGTCTAGGAGGAAAGAACACCTGCACTGCTCACATTCAGCACAATAGGATTGAAAGGGCCAGGACGTCTTTGTTCGCAAGTTAAAATTGTCTTCTGTTCCTTCTACCAACATTTATTGAGCACCCATGTCCTGCCAGTTACTGCAGGGGCAAGATAGAGATTAGATTCCAGCAGACCCTTTCCTGCAGTGCTGAGTACTATACCTATTTGCCATGTCCATGTGTCTTTTTATTTTCTGATGAGAGTGGAAATACATGTTCAAAGTCCACTTTGCCTTCCACTGACTAAGTGGATCTTTGGGCTGGAGAGAAAGGCTGGGCACTTTGAAAAGAAAGAAGCAGGGGAGGGAGAGATAATCAGGAGGGACCATAATTTTGTCTCAATCTTCTTTTCCTCAAACTTACCATTCACCTTAGAGGGACAGCATTAACTCACAGCCTTAGCATGATACCTTGAAAGTGGGCTGGATACAGAAAATGTGGTATATACCTATAGATGATGGGATATTATGCAGCCATAAAGAAGAACAAAATCATGGCCTTCACAGCAACTTGAATATGACTAAAGACCATCATGCTAAGTGAACTATCACAGAAACAAAGAACTGAATACCACATGTTCTCACTCAAAAGCAGGCCCTGAACACTAGTCACACTAGCACAAAGGTGGGGTCAGCAGATACCGAACACTGCTAGGGAAGGGAGGGGGCACATGACAATACACTGGGTACTTGGTCCGCTATCGGGGGAGAGAGGGCCAGTTAGAAACCCAAACTTACCTACATGCAAGCTACTTATGTAGTAAATCCCCACTTGTACCCCACATCTCTAAAAAAAAAAAATCTTCTTTTTCTCAGGGTCATCATTCCTTTTAGAGAAAAGAGACTAAATAACGTTTGAGGGAATAAACTACATTTCTCAGACCTGGCATTTGACAATTTAGGGTGGATAGAAAAATGAGCTTCCCATATCTCTCTGAAATTTGTGAAATTGGAATTTTGGAACAATATATATTATTACAAAAGTCTGACGACGAAAAAGACAGTTATTTCAAGCTCATAGTTGTCCTTTGGGGAATAATTTTTGGAGAAGAGAAAATGAAAGATATAAATAAATGATAATCTGTAGCCCTCTGTCACTTCTAGACAAAGGTAGACACTAACTTCTCTTTCAAAGTAGAATAAACACTTAACATATTTTCAAAAACTCTCCAAAGAGAGAGAAAGAGGGAGAAAAGTGCCCTCGATTCCACTGGTTGCACATTCTGATGTCTGACCTACATCCTTTCTGATAAAATTCAAATAAAGTTATTTTCTTTCCCAGTCCCCACTGGAAACAGAAAATAGACATCCATTTGTCACTCTTTAAAGAAGTCTTTATGTTTAAAAAAATGTTCTTTTTAACTCATTCCATGTAATCATGTCTTCCTCAGAAATTATCAGTGCCTTTTCCCCTTTTTCCTCTGTGTCTAAGTAGAGAAGTAAATTATCTTCTAATTTTTGTATGACTCTGAACCCTTTCCAAAATCTGTTCATCTCACTGCTGCAGGCTCCAAACTGGAAAGCTTTTTGTTTGTTTGTTTTATTGTTTTTTTCTTTTTCTTTAAATTAAGATGTGATCCGGCCAAACACTTGCTTAGATCTTGAAGGGGGGATGCCCTAAAGAAAAGATTGGGCAAATAGAGCTTAGATCTTGCAGATCTGTGTGTGTGTGGGGGGGGATGCCCTTAAGAAAAGATTGGGCAAATAGAAAGGATTTAACCTCCCTGTCACACTCCAAATTTGAAAGGGCTCATTAGATGGTCAGCCCAAGCAGGGAGCAGAGAACCATGAAAATACTAATGGCATTGAATGTAATTTTTGTTGAAGTCAATGAGAGGCTGTAACATTGAATTCAAGTTTTAGCAGAAATTATTGGTGAACTTTTCTTTTGAAGTCCAACAAGAGCTTCATTTTTCAGGCATAGACAAATGTATACTACAAATTTCACAGATCATTTAAATTTTAGGGGGAAATATCATTGACTTCTTATGAGGAAACTAGTCAAGTGGTTCGTAACTTCTTGAGGAAAGGGGTGTTGATGTCTCATATACCTCTTTATCCTATAGGACACCTTACACAGATATGATCCCATAAGTAGATGCTGAAAAAGTTCAAATTGAATCATTTAATTTGAATGAAGTTTTGGGAAAAAAGAAAAAAAAAGGCTACTTATAAATCAATCTTACAGTAAAGTCACATTATCTCAGAGTAAGGCTGATTTGGTTTGGTTTGATTTCTTTAATTTTTAAGCAGGCACAGGTTACTTAGAATATAAGCATATTTAAAAATTTTTTGAAATGTTATTTATTGTTTGGTAAAAGTTGCAGTGCACCAAGATGCAAGATTTCCTACTGTGTTTCATGGCATCACCCTTGTTAATTTATTAATGATTAAAACAGAAAACTCTCAATGATGAGAAGTAGATTATAATATAAATTTTTGTCGATGTTTGAAAAAGTGCTCCAATTCTTTACTGCTCCACTAAAGAAGGCCATGAGTCCCATGACTGGGGCTTCAATGTATTTTTCTTATGTTGAATCCCTAGCTCTCAGACTCCTTTCGTGAACTAAAAAGGTTTCAAAAATCATCCCAAAGAAGTCTTGTTTCATGTGACGTTAGAACAAAACTCTTCTTGGAAGCTTTTTATCTTCTTCTTCTTCTTGGAAGCTTATTTCCCTCACTGGGGAATGAGTTAGGGCAAGATTCTCAATCTAGACGGTAGGTAAGTACTTTCTTGGTAATTCCCACATATAATTAACGGAAATGGGAAGAAACATGGTCAAGCCATTTAAAAAAATTTTTTTTTTTTGCCTCCAGAAGACTCAACTAAATGTCAGTCTCATTCCATTTCCGTTGAACAGAGAAATTGAAATAGCAGCAATGACCAGATAGAGTAGGGTGCTGACCTTAACTAGGGTGAGTTGTCATCTGAAGGCCCAGCAGCAAGGTGTAGGGCACCATGTCTGGGGAGGACACACAGGACTTTCTCAATTTGCTTCCCTTTGGTACCATTGATTTGTTGTCTGATTTAAATATAGAGTTCAATATGCAGGTGTGTAAATGCAGCATAAATAAAATGGCATCCTCCTTCAGAGCCAAGGGGCCTTCGTCTGGGGAACTGATATAATTTATGAGGAACAAGGCAGCGGCATAAATACATGGGGTGCTTTGTCACTGGCCTGTATGGAATTGGTTGGAGAGATGGGGCTGGAGGAGGGGAACAGAGGGAGGGGAAAGATAGGTTGCCAGAGGAACTAAATTGGGGTAGGCACCGGGACCTTAACCTTGGAAGTTAATCCCAAAACACTTCCAGAGCTGCTCAGCAACTGTTCCCAATTACCCTTTGTCCCTGGAGCATTCCAGAGAGAGGGGATGAGATTTTCTTGGGTGGTTTCCCCCACTTCTGTTTTCTCTTGATGGAGGCAGGAGGGAGGGCGTTAAGAGTGATGCATCAAACTGAGGGTGACAAGGAACTGGCACTTTTTGCTCCACTTCCCAGCCAGGAGGGCTGACAGTGCTGGAGTGGACCGGTGGGAGGAGCTCCGGGGGTCTGGATGCTCTGGAAGTGTGTGGATGGAAATGGCCCAGATGTCGCTCCTGGTTGCGGCTCATCAGAAAGCGTATACCACTGTGTCCTCCGGTTTTCCCGCCATGCTGGTAAGGTGCGTGGGTAGAGGCAAAAGAGATGGACAACTGTACCTTTTTTCATTTGGAATAAGCATCATTGAGGTTTACCCTCTTTCATGTCTTCCACGTTCTGGTCTCACCCACCGTTTTTTGTGAACTTGAATTGTAACCAGACCGCTGAGGAAGGAAGAGGGAGAGGGGTCAGGAAAGAGGTCTTTCCCGCCTGCTCACCAAGGAGGGCATGAGAGCGGCTCTCCCTGAGGAAGCTCAGAGCACAGCCAGGTGAAAGGAGCCTCCGAGATGGGCGTCTCACCCGGTGGCACGTCGGGGTGGGCAGGATGGAGTTGGAGAGCTTCTCAAGGTGGATAATAACTCGGGAAAATGAGGAATTATGCAGCCTCCGGCAGTGGTTGGAAAAATAAATGAATCCCGGAAATGCAGTTTCTGTGAACTCCAAATTACTATGGAGATTGCATTGCTTTCCTAAGACATAAAACCGAGGAGTCAGCGAAAAATGGAGAGTATGATGTATGAGAGTGAGGGGGCGCGTCGCAAGGGGTGAGTGGTGGGAGATGAATTACTTAGTTCATTACACAGGGATTTCTGGGCGCAGAAAAACTGGATCAGCGCTTTCACCCGGTGGGGAACCGATAGGCCTCTCCTGAGTGTGCCCTTCCCTTACCCTTTCACCATATCCCAAGTAGAGGAGGAAGCAGAGCAGGTGGGCTGGAAGTGGCCGCTCAGTTTGTGGGCGAGGAAGGCAGCACGCTGGAGTGCAGCACTGAGTGTGAATGTGGACGAGTGTGGCTGAGTACATGCGAACGTGTGTGTGAGAGTGTAGCTGAGTTTGTGTGGGTGTCTGGGTGTGGGTGAGTGTGTGTGTGTGTGGGTGACAGTGTGTGGACGAGTGGGTGTGTTTGTGAGAGTGTGTATGAGAGCTGTGTGATTGTGTATGTGCGTGTGCATGCTGGGCCCCTGAGGAGGGGCTGCAGTTCACCCTGGGCTTGCAGCTGTCTCCAGGCCTCCTGGAGCAGTGCCTGCGTTTTGCACATGATCCATGGAGCTGAGTCAAAGATGGCTCAACTGGGGCGAGTCCCTGGAGGAGACCTCAGGAAGTGACTTTCCCTGAGTGAGCTTGAGAGTCTCAGGTCAGAAAAACATCATCAGGGACACTTGGAGTAATGGAGAGGTATGAAGGTGTAGGTGCCTGTGGGGTGCTGGTGGGACACGAGGTTTGCCCAAGTGTTATCCGTGGATGGGAGAACATGAACCTCTGTATTAGGTCAGGCAGGGATAGATAGCATATCCAACTACTCAGTGCCCCCCTCACCTGTGAGATGCTGAGATGCCATGCCCCTGTGAGATCCCTGCCCCCAGGCAGTCCTGCCCCTTACCTGCCTGGCCTCTGGCCAGCCCCATTCCTACTAATAGAGTGAGTCCTAGGGTCTTGCCCCTGACTGCTGGAGCAATCATAATACTTCCGAGATAGTCCTCCCACCCTAGAGGAGCCACAAAAGCAGAAAGAAAAATTTAAATGCTAACAGGGACAACTCTTTTTTAAGTTTTTCCTTCACCCAGGGAATGGTGATCACTTTCAATAGGCAGCTAATAAAATGTAGGCTGTTTGGAGGAAGGGTGTGTGTCCTGGAGAGGGCTCAAACTGGCATTATTATTATTATCATTATTATTATTATTATTTACCTTTAGTACCAGTTCTTTTTTTAAAAAATTTGGATTTAAGGGGTGCAAGTGAATGCTTGTTACATGAACATACTGCTTATGGGTGGGGCAGCAGATGACCCATTCCCCAGGTGGTGAACATTGTACCCAATAGGTAACTTCTGAACCCTAACCTCCTTCCCTACTTCCCCTCTTATAGTGTCTCCAGTGTAGCAAAATTATGGAACCAACCTGAGTGCCCATCAGATAAAGAAAATGTGGTACCGATTCTTATTGTTAGGCAAACATGGGAGTGGTTTCGGAGAAGAGGCTACATTCCTCACCTGCCTTGGCGCTTCCTCTCCCAGAGCTGCCAACAGGCTCACAGACAGGCCCATTGCCCTTGTTTCTAATGGTGGTTTTCTTGGCAGGGGAGTGGAAGTCCCTCCCTCCAGGGACCGCCTCTGGGTATTACCTGTAGTATTACAGTGAAAGGTAGGCGACTCATCCGCATTTAACACATAATTTTAAAGCTCAATGAAAAAAGGGCAAAGGAGTGACGTCCACATTTATTAAGCTTTGGGGAAAGAATGGCAGGGTATCTTTTGAGATTTTCCCTTATTTGCTGAAAGTTGATTCAAATTCTGTGTCCCCTTCTGGGCTATTAAACTGTCAGGAATGTTTCTGGACTCAAAATGTGAGACTAAAAACTCCCCTGGGGATGTGAAATGGCACCCGCTGTCCTTATGTATAAAGGGTCCCCTAGAACAATGGAGAGGTAAAATCAATGCTTCCTTACATTCAAAAAGGAAGGAGACTGTGGTCAGCAGGCAGAATAGATGCATGGTAGGGAGGAAAGGAAAAAAGCAAACATCAGGCTTTGGAGAAGATAGTTTATAGCTTTTTGAAGAGGGCACTATGAGAACTCTTTCCTGCCTCCCTCATTAGGAAGTCAAATATCTTTTGCAAGACTTACATTTCTTTGAGAGTGGTCTTTTGATTTTTTTAATATATAAAAAAATAGGGGAAAAGCCTTCAAGTTTCCATTTATGTTTTCTGAAAATAAATAGTCTACATTTTAAAAATAGAATAAACATCCTTGAAAAAAATATTTGTAGTTAAAAAAATAAAGTTTTTTTTCTTAGGTTTTTGTTGTCGTCATTGTTATTGTTGTTTAAAGGCGAGTTGGTTTTCGCAGCGGGGATATTTAGTCTTCTTTCTCTGGGTTAAACTAATGTGCTTTTGCTTAAAGCCAGTGAGATCTGGCTGCACCTGCTTTTGCATCATTTTTTGTTCAGTCTTATAGGTATGCATTTAGTGCCTAAGGGACCAGTTTTGAGGACACAGCCCGCCTGAGTAATTCACTGCCTGTCAGGCAGACGTCTGTGGAGTACATGCTGACTCCACCAACTGATGATCCCAAAAGTTCTTGCAGGCTTTCCACCTTGCAGCTGCTTCTCCAGCATCTTACCCTCAGCCCTCTTTCCTTTTCTCTCTCTCCTTTTCTCATGACTCCTCATCTTTAGCTCATATGCCTCCCATTTAGACCCTTTGTGCTGCCATAACAAAATACCTGAGACTGGGTAATTTATAAAGAACAGAAGTTTATTTTCTCTCAGTTTGGGAGTCTGGAAAGTCCAAGATCTGGGTGCCGGTGTCTAGTGAGGGTCGGCTTGTTGTGTTCTCATGTGGCAGAAGGCAGAAAAGAGAAAATCCATTCCTCCAAGCCCTTTATGTAACATATTGATCCATTTATGAGGGTGGAGCCCTCATGACCAGAACACCTCCTGAAAGGCCCCGTCTCCCAGCACTGTTGCTTTGGGGATTAAATTTCCAACACATGCATGTTGGAGGACACATTCAGACCATAGTACCTCCCAAATCTATAAGGCTGAAGGCTGTCTGTACTTTGCTCTCTTTTCTCGTTTACAATTGTCATTCAAATCCCACTTGAATGTCTTGTCCACATGTTGTTACCAATAACTCACTTCATTGGACTCCCTCACGTATACTCGTTCCTACTCCCATCTGATTTTTATGAAAATTCCCAGTAGTCCATTTTTACACTTCTGATTCCTTTTATTTCTTATGTACAGTAAAGTGAGCATGTCTTGCCAATTATTTCTCCAACATAAGTGTGCCATCCTATTACTAACTCTCTTCTCCTCCAGTAGCCATCACTCACACACCCCCTTTTTGGGACAGCCCCCTGGTGTGCTTTTCTCCTCCCCAGTGTCTAATGCATTCTACCTACTGCCATCAGATCATTGTGGGAAAGCTCAGTCCTGATCATGTCATTCCCAGTCAAACAAATGTCCTTTGTCAATGTAATCCCAGATTTTGCTGAAGTTCTTTATGCTATGATTGTTCCATCATTTTCACTTTCATCTTCTACATGTGATTAACATGACAATCAAATGGGATACTTTCCTCTTCCTCCAAAAAGTTCTGAGCATTTTTGTCTTTTCACTTCTGTAATGCAGTTCCTTAACCTGTAGGGGGCCCAGGCCCACTCTGTCCTTGAAATTCTCATGCCTCATATTTATCTTTTCAGATACGATTCATTCTTTTTTTTTTTTTTTGAGTTGGAGTCTCACTCTGTCACCCAGACTGGAGTGCAGTGGCCGCTCCCGGCCACCGCAGCCTCGACCTGCTGGGCTCCGGCAATCCTTCTGCCTCAGCCTTCCAAGTAGCTAGAACTACAGGCGCGCGCTACCACACCCGGCTAATTTTTGATTTATTGTAGAGATGAGGTCTCGCCAAGTTGCCCGGGCGGGTCTCGAACCCACGGGCTCAGGCAATCCACTCACCTCAGCCTCCCAAAGGCGCGGGATTACAGGCTGAGCCACCGAGCCTGGCTTCATTCTTTTAAATAT
>CAUYQG010004072.1:0-20170 GCA_963574415.1 Tarsius wallacei
ACAAGATCAGGTGAATACGGAGGGTGGGGCATGGGGGTCATGCCGGTTTGGGTCAAAAACTACTGAACACTCAGTGCTGTATGGGCAGATGTGCTTGTAAATCACTCACCATGAAATTGGCAAACACATTGAAAGAATCTCCAAACTAAAAAAAAAAAAAACACTAAAGCAAAACACAGCCTCTTACAACAATGCCTGCTGATAAACTGATGCCAATAGTTTCCTAGAACACTTACCTAGTGGAGGAAGCCTGCACTACAAGGGGCCTGCCCTCCAAAAAATAATTCTGTTTTTTTTGGGGGGTCCCCCTCATATATTTGGCTTTCTCCCTGTTTCCTGACATACAATTCCTAAACCCCTAAAACCCGAAAGAGTGTCCTTTGTATGTTAATGAGATGATTGGGGGCTGGGGCTCCCTAGGAAGGGGGCTGGTCACCAGAAAGACCAAAGTAAGATTGGGGGTTGGGACTTTCAGCCCCTCCCCAAGTCACATCCTCCTCTGGAAGAGAGGGGCTGAAGGTTGAGTTGATCACCAATGGCCAATGATGTCATCAATCATGCCTGTGTAACAAAACCTCCATAAAACCCCGAAAGAGTTTGGAGAGCTTCCAGATAGCTGGCACGTCAAGATGCCTGGAAGGGTCATGGACCCTCCACACTCCTTCCCCTATCATCTCTTCTTCCTGCTGTTTGTCTGTATCCTTTGAATGTTCTTCATAACAAATGAGTAAACATAAGTAAAGTGTTTCCCTGAGTTCTGTGAGTCACTGTAGCACATTAATGAAACCTAAGGAGGGAGTGTGGGAACTCCGATTTATAGCTGGTCAGTCAGGAGCACTGGTCACAACCTGGGGCTTGTGATTGGTGTCAGTCTGGTGGGACTGAGTCCTCACCCTGTAAGATCTGACACTACCCTCAGATAGACAGTGCTGGAACTGAATTAAATGAGAGAACACCCAGCTGGTGTCTCCTGGAGCAGAATTGTTTGGTTGGTGTATGGTGAAAACCCCCTACTCATCTGAGGTCACAGGAGTTTTGTGTGTTGATTGTTGAGTGAGCAAATAGGAAAACACCATTGGGTTGTTTTGTTTTTTGCCTTTTTTTTTTTTCAATATTTCTCAGATAATTAGAAACGAAAAATAAGAAAGCATTTCTTAGCCCCAGAGGTGCTAAGCAAAAGGAGTTCATCCCTTCCAGAGATGGGGCAGGCTCAAAGTAGAACCAGATTCAGGAAAGAGCTGGAAAATGCCCAGACAACGGGTCTATAATGCGTTCTGCAGAGAAAGATGGGATTATCTGGACTCTGTTCTAATGGTAGACCCGGTGGCAGGTTTTGTCCTTGCTTGCTGGGGGAACCCAGGTAAGTCTCATTCCCACCAAGGCCACCATCTCCTGTCTGAGGATGGACCAAACCAGCTCAGGTCAAAGTTTGTTTGACTATTTTTCTTCCCTACGATGGAGACTTCTTTTCAAATAAAGTTACACACAGTGCTTTAACATGAACTGGCTAAAGCAATACTTTATGTGCATAAATTCATCATAGAATGTCATGCTAATGACACACTGGTAGGACAGTCATTCAGGGAGAACCCTGAGGAATTAGAGGGAGAACAGAAGCACAAGCAAGGTGTCTGGGGCTGGCACCCGTTGTACGTCAGCCTCAGCACCCATTTCTTGTTCTGTTTTTGCTTTGGATGAAGAGAATCGAGCCCGCCTGGATTCGCGGGGGTGGTCCTTAAACGTGGTTGTAGTGTTTATATAGCCTGCCTTGCAGTCTCTGACTTCTCCACAGGTTGCTACTGGAGCTTAAGAGAGACCTTGCAGGATGTTTTTACTTCCAGTTTGAATCACTAACCCAGAGAACAGCTGCTCAGATTCTCTCAAACGGGAAAGCCTCCTGGAAGCTTCCGAACCCACGATACATGGAACCTAGCTCTCACCGCTGTCCGCGTGATGAGACTCTTTTCCTGTTTTCTCCTTGTCAGGCAATGGAGACCCCCCCAAGCCAGGTAGATGCTCCTGACTCCAGCCTGGAGACTGGCACTCAGTAGGGGTCAAGAAATGTCCTTGTCCTTTCTTGCTCCGTGATCAACTGGGTCCCAGTTTGGTCTTTTGTAAAAACTTATTTTTATTTCGTGGTATAATAGACAGAACATAAAAATCACTATTTTAACCATCTATAAGCACACAGCTTCGTGGTGTTAAGTACAAGCTTGCTATATATTGCATGATTGTGCAACCGTCACCACCATCCATGTCCAGGGCTCTTTCATCTTCCCAAACTGAAACTCTGCACCCGTTAGACAGCTGCCCATGTCCCCTCCCCAGCCCTTGGCACCCTCCATTTACTTCCTGTCTAATGCATCTGACATCTCTGGATGCTGCCTACATGCAGCATCATACAGGATTTGTCCCTTTTATGACTGGTTCATGTCCCTGAGCATAATGTCCCCTAGTCTCATTCCTGTTCCAGCACATGTCGGAGTGTCCTTCCTGCTCATGGCAGGATAACAGTCCGTTCCATTTTATTCATGAAAGGAAAACACACTGCTCTGTCATCACCTTAGTCCACAAACCCAGCTGAGGGCCAGAGAAGGAGCATGGGGGTGGGGGTGGGGGGCATCACAGCACACCCCATTCTGCCCTGTGATAGGGATGAGGATGAAAGCCTTGCCCCAGGTTTGCTGTCAGTGGGAGGGGAGTTACTACAGGAGGGCTCTAAATAGGGGCGGCACACAGCGAGTGTGCCTCCTGGATGCTGATGGGGCCGGGAGCCTGGGTGTAGAGTGGACACTCATTGAATGCCTGCAGTGAGCAGTGCTTGGTCACAGAGGCCTTGTTCAACCGTACCACCACTGTGGGGTCACTCAGGTGGGGAGGGCAAGTGGGCTTTCGCTGTTCTGGTGGGCAGGCCTGGCTTTGCTGAGTCGCGTTCTTGCCCTGGTCCCCATGCAGGGGCAGCCGGGGCTCTAGGAGCTGGCATAGGGCCCACTGTAGGACCTGGTCACCCACCTGCCCCCGTGTGCTGCTGTGGCCTCTCAGTCAATGTCGGAGGCCTGTATTCAAGGGTGTGAGTGGTCAGCCTGGGGCTCAGGGGCCCAAGTTTTACTTCTAGAGGTTTCTAGCCCTTGCCCAGGCCTCTGAGCCGCCCAGGATGGTTCAGAAGATTCCTGCATGCCCAGGGAGAGAGCTCAGCCTCTGAGCTGGGGACACCGAATTTACCCTGCAGCCTTCCAGCCTCCTGGGGGTACCTGGGCAGGGGCAGGGGCAGGGTCTGCCCAGGGTTTACCTGGCAGTGTTTGTTGAGCTGGAGGAATCTGGAAGGGAGGGACATCTTGGTGCAGTCTGAGAGCTGGACTATGGTTCATTTTGCAGTGGAGGGGGCAGAGGCTTGGGGAGTGGATCCCTGGCTGGGGTCACACAGCATGGGAGAGGCAGAGCTGTGGCCCACCACTGGGCTTGTTGGCCCCCAAGCCCAGCCTCTCAGGACAGCCACGGAGAAGGGAGCCATGTCCCCAAGACCTGGCTGGCAGAGACAGACGAGAAAGAATGGGAGCTTGGCGTGCCGGCAGGCAGCAGGCTACCCCTCACCTGGGGTCTCGCTAAACTGAAAGTGACAAGCCACAGAGCAGGGAGCAGATGGCAATTTACCTGCCCATCAGCCAGGAGATCTGTGCAGCAAGGGCCGGGCTCTGCAATCCTCCGCCAGGTCCCTGGGGCTGAGGGCCAAGGACCAAGAGTGGGGGGGTGCAGGAGGGGCTTTATGGGGGGCAGGAGAGAGTTGCCATGAAGGGCTCAGGGCGGAAAGCTGGCCTTGAGCCTGAAGCACAGACAGCGGGTTCCTCAGTTCAGGATTTCCTCCCCACAGTCCCAGTCACTGTCCCCTCCCAAGCTGCTGAGGCGGCCCTGGACTGGGCACTGGCATCAGGAGGTCATCATAGCCACAGGCTGTGTGATGTTATGGATTATGACATAGCTGGTGGTGGCTGGCCCCTCCAGGTGGACAGCTCTAAGGCTGCTGCAGCGGTGTCTGAGCTCTGGGGGGGAATGGGGAGAAGGCAGAATATGCCCTGGGAGTGATGGCTCCTGGTGGGCACATCAGGGTCCGCGGGTGTGAAAGGAACAGAGGAGGGAGGACCTAAAACCAGTCATCCATGCTGAGCTTCCCAGGACTCGAGAACGAAGTGCAAGCCCAGGCCAGGCCTGGCCTCCCCTGATGGCTCCTGCCTCCCTCCCACTCCCACCACCCTCACCCCTCACCCCCCCCTTCTATGGCTGGAATGCCTCTCCCAGCCCCGCCCACTCATCCTCCCTGTCATGCCCTCTTGCAGGGTGGCCCCTTCTCAGAGAGGCCTCAGCAGCCGCGTTGCCCGTCTTACTGCCTCACTCCGTGCTACCTGGGATGGCCCCATGATCTCTCCATCTGTCCTTCTCACGGTCTGCTCACTGTCATCTGTCTCCTGCTCCCCGCCCCCACGGGCACAGAATTCCCGAGGCTCACATTTTGCTCCCAGGAGATGCTCCAGAGATGCCAGCTGAGCAGTCAGGGATGCTCATGTGTGGTGGTGTCTGACACTGACGTGGACAGTTTTCTTGTCAGCCCTGTGATGCCCACAGGACAGTCCATGTCACAAGCCAGCTTATACCAGAGCAAGAGTGTGGGGTGTGGATCTCAGCTCCACTATTTACTGGCTGTGCGACTTTGGGTAAACTCTAGAATTCTCCATGCCAGCTGGGCTCGTGGCTTAGCCTATAATCCCGCGCTTTGGGAGGCCGAAGTGAATGGATTGCCTGAGCCCGCAGGTTCGAAACCCACCTGGGCAACTTGGTGAGACCTCATCTCTACAATAAATCAAAAAATTAGCCTGAGCGGCCACTGCACTCCAGTCTGGGCGATGGAGTGAGACTCCAACTCAAAAAAAAAAAAAAAGCAATTTTTGTGTAGCTGAAAAATTAAAAGTGTTTATGAATAATATACTATGGAATTAATCTGTTTCTGTAATCATTTGAATTTGATAGCTTTTTAAATATCTTATATTGGTACTAACTAACTTACATTTTATATTTTGTAACTTTGTTGTTTGTTTGTTTTTTTTTGAGTTGGAGTCTCACTCCGTCGCCCAAGCTAGAGTGCTCACCACCACTGCAGCACTGACCTGCTGAGCTCCAGCGATCCTTCCGCCTTAGCCTTCCAAGTAGCCAGAATTACAGGGAGCACGCTACCGCGACCGGCTAAGTTTTGATTTATTGTAGAGAGGAGGTCTCCTCACTTCGCTCAGGCTGATCTCAAACCCTTGAGCTCAGGCAGTCCACTTGCCTTGGCCTTCCAAAGTGCCAGGATTACAGGCTGAGCCACCGAACCCGGCCTATTTTGTAACTTTTCTGACAACTTTTTTTTCTCATGAAAAAATATTCTGAAATTTTTAATGTAATAATATTCTCTTAGGATATCTAGTATGCCTTCGACTTATATATACTCCTGTTATTTCCTTTTGCTTTGACTTTTAAATATAATTTGACTGTCGCATTACTTTTACAAAGCCCTTGGAGTTTCTTATTTCTTTTATTGTTTTTTTGCATTTATAATTTCTGATTTTCTCTGTTTAATTTAGACTTATATTTTGAATTCTGCTTTTCTGTAAAAACCTCTTGCTGGTGTATATTTTGTCTTACATTTATTTAGCTTTTTTTGTCTTTGTGATAGTCGTGTTTGTCTAAATGTTGGTGTTTATTTTAATGATGCATTGAAGTAAATTTAAATTATTGCCACACCTCATTACAATTATTAGATTATTTTCTACTCATTAGATTGCCAGTTTCTTTTTTTTTTCTTTTTTTTTTTTTTTTTGAGTTGGAGTCTCACTCTCACCCAGACTGGAGTGCAGTGGCCGCTCCCGGCCACCGCAGCCTCGACCTGCTGGGCTCCGGCGATCCTCCGCCTCAGCCTTCCAGTAGCTGGAACTACAGGCGTGTGCTCCCACGCCCGCTAATTTATTGTAGAGATGAGGTCTCACCAAGTTGCCCAGGCAGGTCTCGAACCCGCAGGCTCAGGCAATCCACTCATCTCAGCCTCCCAAGGCACGGGATTACAAGTTGAGCCACCGAACCTGGCTAGATTGCCAGTTTCTTGAGGCCTGAAATTGTGTAGTATTAACTAAATAAATAATTATCAAATGAATGAAGGGAAGACCCTCTATATCTTCATTGTCCAACAGTCAACATATAAAATCCCAGTTCAAGCATCAAAATACTCCTGGAGTTTCTCAAAACTTCCAGTTTCACATTGTTTTAAATAACTAGCTTATAAAATACAGAAAGACATTTATAGTTGTGTAAAAATGGTTCAATTGGGAATACCAAACTCCTCAGAGTGTTTTGTAGAATTGTACAGAAACTTAATTTCCATTTAGAAATATAATCCTTACACTTTTCCAAAATTGTTGACTTAATCATATAAACTATTTATTTGGGACAAGTAATAGGAATAATTACTATTTATTTAGAATATTCTCTGCTTGAGCTGTTGACAAGAATTTTGAAAAGGCAAATTTCCTTTTGAGTTAATTTACAAAACATAATAAGTTTTGCTAAATACCCACTATTCTAGACGTTTTGACATATACCTTAATAGATTATTTATTTTGACATTCATTTATAACTAAAATAATTTTCACAGTTAATTATAAGGTTATGCACAGAGTTATTCTGATTTGTGTGTACTAAATGTTACTTTCCCAGGCATTTTGAAAGTAGTAAAAATGCACTTGTAAGAAGCACTTGACTAAAATAGCAGTGGGAGTTAAAGAAAAGTGAACTGTAAGACATTTTTTCAATCAATGTAATGACTAGAAATAGACCAATATATTCCCTAGAGGATAACCAGACCCTAGTATGCTTTATTATCTTCAGCAAGTTACTCATATATCTACATGTGAGATTTTGTCAAAATGTAAAATGGGCATAATATACATACTATCTTTCAAATTGTTATGAAGTAAGAATGAAATTATGAATGTAAACAATTAAAGATTATGCCTACACCTAGTAAATATTATTAGTCCAGATCAGAGTCACCAAAACCTCAGGAAATAATGAAGAAATCATGGGTAGTCCCCCACACACACCCCTCAAGTATCCTCAAATCAACTGGCAGGAAGATCTCTTTGAGCCAGGCCTGGTGGCTCAAGCCTGTAATCCCAGCAATTGGGGAGGTGGAGGCGAGAAGATTGCCTGAGCTCAGGAGTTCAAGACCAGCCTGAGCAACACGGCGAGGCCTCATCTCTACAATAAATAAAAAAATTAGCCGGGCGTGGTGGCACATGCCTGTGGTTCCAGCTATTTGGAAGGCTGAGGTGGAAGGATCACCTGAGCCTAACAGGTCGAGGTTGCGGTGGTCATGAACGCACCACTGCACTCCAGCCTGGGCGACCGAATGACTCCAACTCAAAAAAAGAAATCATTGAAAAGTGGTGGTGCCCACTACCAAGTTCATGTGTTTTCATTACTCTTTTAAGACTTCAAATATTAGAGTCTTCATAATTCTGACCTCTGACCTCTAAGGCTAATTCTTCTCTTTTCTTTATAGGGTTAGACATAATTACAAATGCCTCCCTGCATTTCCCCCTTAACTTAGCAAAAACAGAAAGAAATGCTCAAAAATTTTCAAAAATACTGAGACTACAAAGAGAGCTAACAAAAAGATTATAAACCAAAAAATAGATTATAATGCTTTCTAAATGTTAAAGAACGGTTAACATTGTCCACAAGCCTCAGTAACATCCATTCCCCTTATGTAGCCTGTATGGTATGTGCCAAGAAAATTTTCTTGTCATATTTGTTTTTTTCCTACTAATCTCATTTCACCCTACATATTCTGTTGGAGAGGGCCAAGACATGAGTTGATTAGATTAATAATTATTCTCAAGTTGCTATGGGCAATCATATATTCTTTGATAACTACATTTAAAGATTTTCATGATCTTATAGATTGAAATCCAACAATAGGACCTTTCACAAATTAGTGTGTAAATTAATGCATAAATGATGATCATGATCATGTGAGAAAATGCCACTAGTAAATTATCTTTGTTTCCATAGTATGAACAATGCTTTATATCCTAAATGTACAAGTTTACTACTTTATTATCTGACCCTTTATATTGATTACAATTTGTATCATTTCCAAATCTGTACCAAAATCTGAAGATGTTATTTTACATCTAGGCCTTAATAAAAATTAATGTATGATTTACATTGACAATTTTTTAGTGTAACAAGACATTTTCAATCATACAATTTCAGCAAAATAGTGAAAACAAAATTATTTTCCTTTAATAGTTATATAAAAATATTCCAATAATGAAAAAGAAAAATATGCCATCTCAGGTAAAATTTCCTCTCAGAAAAATAAAATTTTAAGGAAGAACTATAAGTATAAAATTAATAATTTCAAAAACATACTAAAGATAATGAATCAGAAATAGTAAATATATTATTCAAGTGATATCTCAAGGAATAGTTAGTAAGTTGAATAATTAACTAATTAATAATAATTTAGTGTGCTTCCTAATGTGGGAGAACTTTTAAAAGTATCTTTAACTAATTTGAAGGAGATAAAAAATGAAATAATGAAAGCAAAATATTTCACTTGTCATATTTGAATGAAACATAAATATTCTTAAAGAATTATCAGGTAAATTTGCATAACTTTGAAAATCCTCCACACCTGAGTATTTATGAATCTACAAATTATATCATTACCATTATTTCAATTCTTTATTTAAACTTATTTTACTGAGGATAAGAACTAAGACCAAAGTTCCCTGTTACCTGCCTACTCACAATACTTTTCTTCCTCTAAATTTCACTGCAATGTAGTGTATTGAAAATGGATAACATCTTCAAAAGACTTTCTCCTCGTTTTCCCTGTTTATTTTAATTTCATTGCCTAAGACTCCAACATTTTTTCTTGGGATGAGAGTGTAAAATGGTTACTCTGAATCAGTTTTATTTTGTATGTGTAAAGTTTGAGACAAAGCAGATCTTGCAACTTGTGTTATAATTAGTGGAAGAAAGTAATATACCCAGCAGGATGTTGGTTGTTATCATGCTAAAATCATTCCCATGGGATATTTTAAGAAGGCACAGCTGTTTCAGAGAAGAAAATGCAAAAATAAATGAGGGGAGTCATTAGATAAATCTTTACTGGGGAGGAAGATGAAGGGTGTTCCCCAATTGTCAAAGTGAGACTCCTGCAAAAATGGATGAACAAGTTGTCTCGGTTCAAGAATAGGTTATTGAGAAACATTCGATTGTTTACTCAGTAAAACGTTGTTCACGTGGCAGTTTTCAAGTGCCTCAGATTATTTTTTCAAAATGTTTAAAGTAGCAATAAAACGTTTTCATTTTAGTTTGACTAACAATATTAATTCATATGTGACATTTTATTAGTTTTTGACATTATTCTTATAATATTAACAGTTCTAATTAACTCTATTAAGAACATACTTTAAAAATCCAATAAATCACATAACCCTCTAAAATTAACTGATTGTGATTTAATGAATTAATTTATATTTATTATTTTAAGACATCAGCACAACATATAGTACCCATTCACAATTAACATTTTCTATAAAATAATCTGCTTCTTTTATTAAATTATTATTAAAAGGTTAGACGAGCACAAAAGAAAAATAATTGAATTTTATACACCAACCTGTTTAGAATGTTGGTAAAAATAGTCAATATACTCCCTGTTTAAAACTTTTTAACAAAAATTGTTTTAGAAATGCAGTTAAATGGATGGCTGTTCTGCTCATGTTCTTGTTGTGCACTTTACTCCCTTGTTGTTACAACATGTCATCCAACTGATTCTTTAAAAACTATATATGTTATATATTATTGGAGTCTGTAAATGTGCAGTCTATGTATCTTTTGTATTTATTCTTGTATTCTAAATACCAGACATAATTGATAGTGTAGATGGGTATAAAATAATAGGTTGGAAATTATTTTCTCTCAAAATTTTAAAAACATTTTACCATAGTTTTCTATAGTCCAGTATTGCTGTCAAGAAATTGTTATTTTAGTCTCTATTGTTATGTTAAAATGTGTGTGTGTTTCTGTTGTGTTCACACTCTCCGGGAAATTTTATTACTGTTTATTTACTTCTAGTGTTCTGAAATTTTACAGTAATGTTCTCTACAGTAATGTTTTTATGTGTTATTAATTGTTTTGAAAAATGTAACCATTCAATCCAAGGCTTATGTTTGTCACAGATGAAATTTTTTGGTATTTGGTTTCTCCAATTTCCTTATCTTTGGTGATCTAGACAGCTAGGAGAAGCACTGTTCAAGTATTTTGTGGAATGTTCTTCAATTAGGATTTGTATGGTGTTTTTCTCATGGCCAGACAGGGTTATTGTTTTTTTGAGGAAGACCACAGAGATAAAGTGTCATTTGTGTCACATCCTATCAAGGTTACATACTATCAACATGGCATAACTTGGATATTTGTCCCCTTCATATGTCATGTTGAAACTTGATTCCCAGTGTTGGAGGTGTGGCTTCATGAGAAATGTATAATATCTGGGGAAGATCCCTCATGAATGACTTGATGTAGTCCCCTTGTTGACTCTCATTCTGTTTATACAAGATCGAGTCTTTAAAAAGAGCCTGACATCTCCCTCTTCCTCTTCCTCTCACCATGTGACATGCTGTTTCCCCTCCCCTTCCACCATGACTGGAAGTTTTCCAAGGTCCTCATCTGAAGCAGATGTTGGTGCCATGCTTCTTGTACAGCCTGCACAACCATGATCTTAATAAAACCCTTCCCTTGATAAATTAGTAAGCCTCAGGGTAATCCTTTATAGCAACACAAATCAGACTAATACAAAACATGACTTAACACTGCTTTTGTTGACCTTGATCACAGGGTTACAGTATTATTTGTCAATTTTTTCCACTGAAAGTCACCCATACTTTTCCATACTGTACTTTCCGAAAGAAAGTCAACTTAAAGCATGGGATGTGATGCTCCATCACTGTGAGAAAAAAATATCTACAAAATTATTTGGAATTCTTCTCTTGAGCAATTTGTCTGTTGTATGTATTTATCTCGATTGTTGTTAATATAGATATGGACTCATTGATACTTACTTTATACTTGAGATTTATTTTATTTTTATTTATTTATTATTTAACTTAGAGTTGCAGGGTACAATTGAGGGTTTGCTACATAAGTGGGCTTTGCAGGTGAAGTTTGAGCTTTTAGCTGGCCCCCTCTTCCCCTGGCAGTTGACCAGGGAACCACTGTGTTGCCACATGCTCCCCTCCCTCCTTCCTTCCTCCCCTAACCATGCCTCATGATTACCAACACCACTTGTGATAATATGACTAGTGTTTAGGGCCCACTAATGAGTGAGAACATGTGGTATTCAGTTCTTTGTTTCTGTGATAGCTCACTTAGTATGATGGTCTCCAGCTGCATTCAGGTTGCTGCATGGTCTATGTTTTTGCTATGGTGAACATTGCAGCAATAAACATGCAAGTGCAGGTTTTTGTTTTGTAAAGCAATTTATGTTCCTCTGGGCATATTCCCAGGAGAGGGATTGCTATATCATATGGAAGCTCAATTTTTAGCTTTTTGAAAACTCATCACACTTTTTTTAATAGAGGTCAGACCAGTTTACATTTCTACCAACAGTGTAGCAGTGCTTCCTTTTCTCTGCAGCCGTGCTAACACCTGTTATTTTTTAACTTATTAATGATAGCCATTCTTACTGGAGTTAGGTGATATCTCTTTGTAGTTTTGATTTGTATTTCTCTGATGATTAGTAAAGCTGAGAATTTTTTCATGTGTCTGTTGACTGCTTGTGTCTTCCTTTGAGAAGTGTCTGTTTATGTTCTTTGCACATCTTTTAATGGAGTTTTCTTTTCTTTTTCTTTTGAGTTCCTTGTAGATGTGGGATGTTAAGCCTTTGTCAGATGCATAGATTGCAAATATTTTTCCCATCCTGTGGGTTGTGTCTTAACTCTCCTGATTTATTTTTATTTTTATTTTTTTGCTGTACAAAAAGTATTCAGTTTGATAAATTCCAACCAGTCTATCTTATACTTGATATTTTAATCCAATAATGCTTTATTTCAGGTGTTGCTCAAATTGTACCAGCTTTGACAATTGAAAGCTATTCTAGTTGGAATCTTGTGCCCCTTTGACATACCTCTCATAATTGTCAAAATGTTTGAATACTTCCTCACTTTCTTGCACTACAAGATGCTTCAAGCTCATCTTAGATATTTCCTGCCCCAGACCTAGAATCTACCACTTGTTCAAAAAGTCCAGGTCCTTTTTATTGGAAAATGGGATTAGAAACAAAAATCTCAGCAAAAAGGGCCCTTGCTATTGGTGTATCATTGTTTCTAACCCTGATCATCTGACAAAGGAAGCAAATATATGTATGTATGTATGTATACATTTACACACATAAGGTTGTGCCAAAAAATGAATGCACATTTTAAGAGCTGTTTTACATGTCTTACTTTTTGAAGTTGAATTGAATTATGGTAACAATGTGTAGTATGATGTTCACTCAATCATCTTCTGCCATTTCCTCTGACTGTCCTGCTTGTTACATGGTGACTCTAGCATTTATTTAATTAATGTCATCTTTTGGATGAATGTCATACTAAAAATGTGTATACATTTTTTTCTTCACTGAATGTTTCTATATGTAACCATTTGTGTCTGTTTTAAGCTAAACAGGAATTCTTACTTATGTCTCCAACTCTAATCCATTACCACATGGGTCCCCAACCTGCTAGGATCCGGGCCACACAGCAGGAAGTGAGCGGCGGTGGAACCAGCAAAGCTTCATCAGGATTTACAGCCGCTCCCTATCACTTCCATTATCGCCTTAGCTCTGCCTCTTGTCAGATCAGCAATGGCATTATATTCTCATAGGAACATGAACCCTATCGTGAACTGCAAATGTGAGGGAACTAGGTTGGTGCTCCTTATGAGAATCTAATTCCTGATGATCTGAGGTAGAGCTGAGGCAGTGATGCTAGCTCTGGGGAGTGGCTGCAAATGCAGATAAACATTAGCAGATAAACATTAGCAGACTCTCCATCCCAGTCCAGGGAAAAATGACTACGAAACCAGTCCCTGATGCCAAAAAGGCTGGGGACTGCTGCATTACCAGGCAGCTCAATCTAGCCTTCTCTCTTTGCTATCTGTAACCAGTAAGAAATCTGGTCCTCACCATTCCATTAATTTAATTAATTGTTCAATCCAGAGTATAAAGTATAGTGGCTTCAGAATTGTTATCCGCTTACCTCTGTGGGAAACATTTATCAACTACAGTACAGTATGTATCTGTGGCTCTTTTTACCTTTATTTTTTATTCTTGAGGACTTCATTTATTTTCAAAACTACTCAGGTCAGACCCTTTCTCCTCCCCTCACTGAGGCTGTTTTATACATAGTTAATACAGATATACATATATTTGGAACAGTCTGCATTCCATTTCGGGATTCCTCTAGTCTCCATGGTGTTGTTTTTTTTTATTTACATACATTAAATTTCACTCTTTGTGCTGCAAAGTTCTGTGAATTTTGAAAATGCATAGTGTCTGGTATCTACCATAACAATTATAATAGTTTTACCGCATGAAAATATCTCCTATATTTCGTATATTCAACCCTTCCCCTTGAGTCCTAAGCACTGATTTTTTTCTTTACTGCTTGTATACTTTCGCCTCTTCTAGAATGTCGTATAACTGGAATCACAAGTGGTACCTGTTGGCTGCCTTCTTACACTTGACATTATGTATTTATGTTTCATCTATGCATTTGCAAAACTGATAGTGTCTTCTTTTTTATCCTGAATTGTATTTCATTGTATAGATGTATCAGAGTTTGCTTATCTATTCACCTGCTGAAGAATCTCTCAGCTATTTCAATTTTTTTGTGATTATTAATAAAGCTGCTATAAGCATTCAAAGGCAGGTTTTTGTGTGGTATACATTTTCAAATCAGCTGAGTAAAAATATAGAAGTAAGATCAATGGATCAAATGTAATGCCTCTGTTTAGCTTTGTAATTAACATTCCCCTGCTAAAGTCATGATGGTAACTTCTAATATATTTATTTTTGAACCTCTTGGGGTTCTGCGGATAAATATTATAAAGCTATAAGTGTTTCCCTTTTTATTTTATTTTTCTCTTTTTCTAGTATTTTTCTTAAGATGACATTTTGAGAATTTTTTATTCTCATACCAATCCATAATCAGCCTCTAGCAATTTGTCAGAACTTGGCATTTAGGTATTCCTGCCAGTTTGTGACTCCAGCAACTTCTGCTCCAGGGAAGCAGATCTTTACTGCATTTTCCTGTATGTGCCTATCTTTGCAGATTTCTGGAGGGTAGTTTGCCCTGGGTCCAAAAAAAGTAATTAATTTTCAGTTTGTTCAGTTTTTTCTTGATGTATGCACAAAAATTGCTGCTTGGAAGTGTGTCACAAAAAGAAAGAGATCTAAAAAATCGATTTGGGAAGTGGAAATGTTCTTATAATTTTTCTTCTCACCAATTTTTCTTCCCTTTTTCAATTTTTGGATTAATCAAATATGGTACAGTATGGATTCATTTCTCTCTCTTTCCTCTTTATCTTTTTACTTACATTTTTGTTATGTTTCCAGAGATAGTTCTCAATTTTATTTTCAAAATAATATTAAACTTTTTTTAAAAAACCTATTTGTAATTTTTATAAATTTTCTTCTTTTTTTGTTTGAGTGTCTAATTTATTTTCATCATTCCTTACTATGCTTTCTGTACTAAATCTATTTTTTCTCCTCCAAGTTCTCATTTATTTTCATTTGTTTTTTGGTTTTATTTCATGTCTGGTTATCGTTGATATCTATTTAAAATTATGAGTAAAGCTTTCAAAGCTTGATTGAATCTTCCATTTGTGTGGGTGGTAACTTCTGTTTTAAGGACTCTCTATGTGGTTGTACATGGAATATAAGGGTTACTATACCTGGGGTGGAGATAATGTTCAGGATGAAAGAGGTATTAGAACAAGAATGTTTGGACTAGCTGATGCCTTTCTGGAAGGAAACAGAAGTTTGCTGATAAGTTCTTCATTTAGAAAATAGAATTTCATTGAATCACCTTTGTTAAGTCCTATGTTTCACTCTACTCTCCATCTACCTTAGTGGTTTAAATCCAGGGTTTTCTTGTTTGGTTATTCTGGAAATCAAACTCTTTATTAAAGTTTTTAAAAATTTGTTTAAAATTTGCTATTCTATTATGTCTTTTGTCCTGGTCTCATGTCTTTCGGGGCATATCCTTTTTTTTCTTCTTTAATATTTTAGTTAGTATTTACTCGGGAAAGGAGATAAACATATGTTGCCAATATGTTTACTACATCACATATTTTTATCTTTTATTGATAAATATGTATAGATAATGCTTTATTTTATTGTAATATATAGATCTAGTTATGCACTAGGTAAATTAATAATAACAGCTTGGTCGATCATTTAATTCTTGAAAAATATAACAGAAATTCAACAAATTGTAATGTTTAAGATACAAGCTTAGGCTAGGTGCAGTGTGGCTCAGCCTGCAATCTCAGCACTTTGGGAGGCTGAGGCGAGAGGACTGCCTGAATCCAGAGGCTCGAGACCAGCCTGGACAACTTGGTGAGACCTTGTCTCTACAATAAATCAAAAAATAAGCTGGGCGTGGTAGTGCGCATCTGCAGTTCCAGCTACTTGCAAGGCTGAGGCAGAAGGATCATCTGAGCCCAGCAGGTTGTGGTTGCTGTGAGCGTGCCATTGCACTCCAGCATGGGCAACAAAGACCCCAACCCCCCCCCCCAAAAAGTTAGACCTATTGTAGAAAATATTTTTAATCAGATTATCTTTGTTTGTAGGCAAAGGCACTGCAACTAATATCCTGGATGAAGTCCTGAAATCAGAGACCTGATCTTTGTGTAGCCTTGGACAAGTAAATTTCTTCACTATACAATGGGATTAAAAGTCATTATCTCATAGAGTTGCTCTAAGGGTTAAATGAGATAGCTAATGTAAAGTACTTAGCAAGTTGTCTGTCACATAGTAAGAACTCAATAAATGTTAGTCTTTATGACTACATAAAGACTGTATATAAACTATAAGGAACTACACAGATGAGATAACTATGTATTTTTATTACTTTTCGTTTCGTTCTGGTTTAGAAGATATACTGAATTGAAAACAACTACAAGTCTTCATCTCTGCTCACTGAGTTTACAATACAGCTGAGGCAAAGATGACCAACACTGCAAGGTAATGAACTATCAAACATGACACTCAGAGAAAGTATCACACAGGAGATGACTTCACTAGGGATTGGAGACAGGCAGATCAGCAAGACAGAGAGCAAATTCACGAGTATATGGGGTGTGAAAGGTATCTCATCTAAAGCGTTTGATCTTCTTAAAAAGTATGCTTTCCCAGTCTGATGTTTTTCCTTCTATGCGAAAATAACTTCATTCATTACTTTTCCGGCCCTTCTCAGCCCTTTCACTCACTGTGCCTTGAGGCACATGGCAAAGGACGCATTTTGGCCTCCAGGTGCCATTCCTTTATGACAGCTCTTGCTTTATTCAGAACTCAGGTGGGGAACACAAGTGCTACTAATTGGGTTACCTTAGAGACCTGGGTCTCCCTAAGACGAATCTTCAATTCTGTCTTGTTAATATAGTTAATTTTTTTTTTTTCACATCTCTAAATTTTTTTTCTTTATCTCAATAGCTTTAGGGGTACAAATAATTTTTGGTTACACAGATGTAGTTTTTGGTACAGTGACAAAGAAGTCCGGGCTTTAAATGTACGCCCCACTCCCACCTGTGCACACCATACTGATAGTTGATTTTCTGTCCTCCACCCCTTTCCACCCTCCCTCTTTTGAGTCTCATGCCCATTATGCCATTCTCTGTGCCTTTGCAGATCCTTAGTTTAGCTCTTGCTTACCAGCAAGAACATGTGGTATTTGGTTTTCTGTTCCTGCCTTAGTTCACTTAGGATGATGTTCCCCAATTCCATCCAAGTTGCTGCAAAAGACATTATTTCCTTCTTTTTGACGGCTGAATAGTATTCCATGGTGTATGTATGTGTACATACCACATATTCATTATCTACTGATCTGTTGATAGGCATTAGGTTGATTCCACATCTTTGCAATTGTGAACAGTGCTGCAGTGAACATAAAAATGCAAGTGTCTTTTGTATAACTATCTTTGTTCCTTTGGGTAGATAAGTAGCAGTGAGATGGATTGATCAAATAGAAGATATACTTCTAGTTCTTCGAGAAATCACCATACAGACTTCCTTAGAGGTTGTACTAATTTGCACTCTCACCAACAGTATATAAGCATTTCTTTTTCACTGCATCTGTGTATCTATTGTTTTCTGATTTTTTTTTTTTTTTTTTTTGAGTTGGAGTCTCTCTCCGTTGCCCAGGCTGGAGTGCAGTGGCATGCTCACAGCCACCCCAGCCTCAGCCTTTCAAGCAGCTGGAACTACAGGCGCACGCTATCATGCCTGGCTCATTTTTTTTTATTTATTGTAGAGATGAGATCTCGCCAAGTTACCCAGGCTGGTTTCAAACCCACGGACTCAGGCAACCCACTCATCTCGGCCTCCCAAAGTGCTGGGATTACAGGTTGAACCACTGAGCCCAGCCTAGTCTTTGCTTTTCAAATGGTAGGACTCCCTTCACTGCAGGGCTGGACTGGTGGGACTCAGCTTTTCATTTTTGGGGAATGTGTGGATTTCTTCCTCATTTCTGAAGGACAGTTTGGCTAAATATAGGATTCCTGGGTGACAGGTTTTTGTTCTTTAAACACTTTGAATATTTCAATCCACTGCCTCTGCCCTCCAAAGATTTTGATGACAATCTGATGATCTTAGGAAGAAATTATGATGAGGGCTATCTTCCTGGCAACCCAACCATATATCTTATGTCTTATGCAACAGAACATGTTCTTATAGTATCATGATGTCAGTTAAGTGTTACCACCATTTTGAGACCAATCATTCAGAGTTTAAAGAAAAAGGGGTAATTTGACAGTACACACTAAGGGGTTTTGAGAAACCAAAAGTTATTTTAGATTTCCCAATTAACAATAAAAAGGATATATGGAAGCATACTGCAGGCTTTGACTTTTTTTTTTTTGAGTTGACTCTCACTGTTTCCTAGGCTGGAGTGCAGTGGCATGATCACGGCTCACCTCACTTTCAACCTCCTGGGTTCAGGCAATCCTTCCCCCTCAGTCTCCAGAATAGCTAGGGCTACAGACGCACGATTTTTAAACTTTCTGTGGAGATGATGTCTTGCTACGTTGCCCAAGCTGTTCTTGAAAGCCTGGGCTCAAGTGATCTACCACCCAGGCCTCTCAAAATGCTGGGATTAAAGGCATGAGCCCAGCCAGGTGTAAATTTTTGAGAAAGCAAACATCGGTCTCTAGAGCCCACCTACACAAACAGAAACAAACAAAAAAACACCTTCTGTCACAAGGAGAAAAAGGTTATTGCAAACAAAAAATGAAAAAAAAAAACAAAAACAAAACCTGGGGAGTAGCCCAGCCACGTCAGCTGCTCTGACCCCATGAAGCACCACTGTGATGGAATCCTGCACGTCTATATAATCCCCTGGCTAGCCTGAGGTTTTTGGTCATTACATCCCAGGAAGCCTGTACAGTCCCCGTGGAGCGAGACCGTGTGCTGCATCTGTTGATCCTTGGTGTTTTCCTACTGTGTTTATTTTTTCTCTCTTTTTCTCATTTTCCTCATTCTCATTTGTTCCTTCCTCTGTTGTCTTGTTTCTCTTTCATTTCTTAGCCTTTTTGCTCCTCTCCTCTTTGTCTATTCTTTTACTATTTTCTCCCTTTTTTTCTTTTTCCCATCTTCTCATTTCCTTTGTGTTTTTCCTTGTGTGTGTCTTGTCTTCCCTTGTTTTCTGTCTAAATTTAGTTAGTTAGCATTGTTAGTATAGTTCGCACATTTTGACTTTTTCTCTTAGCAATCTTTCTTAGTAGTCTTAGTAGATTTAGTGTGTTTTTGGAGTAGTGTTAGCAACTTAGTATTCTTAGTGTTGTTCGTTTTCTTCACTTTTCTAGTCTAGTTGCTGTAGTGAGTATAGTTGTAGTTAGTAGTAGTGTAGTCAACCATGCAGTGGGACGGCGCCCATATGGACACCCTATGCCATTACTGAGTCCTCAAGACCCTTGGCAGCGGTTCCTTTGGCAAGGTACACCCAGCTGAACATGTAAGAACTGGGACACCAGTAGCACTGAAAGTTATCGCCAGAGAGCAGCCGGCCTCCAGCTGCTGGCGGCCGTGCTACACGGAGGCCGCAATCATGATGCGGCTAAGACATCCCAACGTCGTGCAGCTCTTCGAGGTCATCAATAGTGACTACAGCATGGACATCGCTATGGAGTTTGTCTGCGGAGGGGACCTTGACCGTCACATCTGCCAGAAGGGCCGCCTCGGGGAGGAGGAGGCCCGACACTTCTTCTGGCAGATGTGACGGTCATGAGAAGCACATCGCACACTGTGACATCAAACCGGCGAACCTACTTTTGGGGGAGAACGGGGAAATCAAGCTCACCTACTTTGGGCTGAGCACTCAGTTCGACGACGGAGAAAGGCTCACTGACATGTGCGGCTCTCCTTGTTATGCTGCCCCGGAAATATACCAAGGGCACACATACCATGGGCCACCTGTGGATGTGTGGAGCCTCGGGGCCGTCTTATATTTCATGGTCGCCAGGAATCCACCGTTCACTGAAGACGATTTGAAAGACCTCGCTGCAAACATCATCACAGGGAAGTACAAGATTCCCTTTTACTTCTCCTCCACCTTGGAGTCACTCATCAAAAAAATATTAGTGATCAACTCCATGCAGAGGCCCACCCTGGGGGTCACCATCTTACAAGACCCATGGGTCAACTCCAGCATGGAGATCCCAAGGGCAGACAAATAGCAACAAAGCCCTGAGAACCAGGACCCTGAAATAACACCAATGAAAACCATGGGGTCCCTTATCGAATCTATTGAAGAGTCACGCTCAAAGGACGCATCCGACCACATGCATTCCAACTCCCTCCACACTGGGCAGCCAG